>JAQJVL010001576.1:0-169027 GCA_035578905.1 Stictocephala bisonia | reverse complement strand
TCTTCCACCTTACGTTTACAAACAGACAACTCCTCACCAACCTCCAGTAGAGTAGACCAATCCACCGCCGTACCCGCGGACAACTGCTCCCGCAGCAACCTCCGGAGATTCAGAACATCACCCTCCGGAGTCACACCACGCGACCTCAACTCAAATATTAATTCCTCCTTGACTAGGAGTGCAACATTCTGCAGATAGGCCATCTCGCAAAACAAAATTCTCAACAGTACACAAAAAAACGACAACTCCAGGGTCCAAGACGAACTAAACCCTCAGCCTACCGAGCCACTGCCGACCACTCCAATCCACCCATGAAACCCATCCAACAAAGTAACCAAGCGGATTGCCTAGGTTTTTTTTTTTTTTTTTTTTTTTTTTTTTTTTTACAGGTTAAATGATTTATTTGGGTTTTTAATTGTTTTTTGTTTTTAAATAAGTATTTATTTGTTTCCTTTATTTTTTATTTTTTTTTTTTCGTAATACCAAGACACCTTGACGGTAGGTCGGCCAACCATGACCTACTAACTGGCAAACACCCACCGTCAACAACCAAGAAAGAATTAAAAATTTTTTTTTTATTTTATTTTTTTTTTATAGGCAACCACGCTCTGCTACCAATTGAGACCCATCCCCCCCACCAGACCTGGTAAGCGTGCCAACCGGGGGATGGCTCAAACCAAGTCGAGCGATGGGATCACGGGTGGCAGTTGGAGGGTCAAAAATAAAACTCGGCAGCTGAGCAAAACTACTTTTATTATTAAGAAAACAAACTGGCAGGCAGAAGGCCACAACAAAAAAAGGCAGAAGGCCACAATATAAATTCTCACTTAAATAAATAATAACAAACACTAAAATTACCAAGATACTACACAATAATAACAAACGCTATACATACCACAAACTCTACAAATACCAAAATTTAACAATTAATCAACTACAGGATGTATGGCCTATCTGCAGTTTAGCCTGAGACACCCCAAAACGTAAGAAAAATATTAAGCCCCAAATAAAAGTGAAGATTTAGAAAACTTTTGGATCACAACACTTAAACCCGGCAATTCAGCCCACATCCCATGATTCCACCGGGCCAGGGAGTAAGCCGGAATCCCTGGGCAGCTCCGAATTAAAAGTTAACAATAATCCCCTTTTGGTGAAAAATTAAAATTAAACAATTTAAAAAAATATATATAACCCGGTACCGTTCTAGTAAAAATTCACTTCATAACACCCCCAATACACTTAACAAAAAATATAAATAACGATCACTAGGCCTAAACATATAAATAAATAACCACAAAACTTAACCATAGGGACCTAACAAAAATAAAATCTAAAAAATCTAACAACAAATAAAACTAGCAAAATAGATAACAATAAATATTAACATAAGTTTTTTTTTCCTTTTTCTTAAATTTTTACTTTTTTTTTTTTATAAGTAGCAATGTCCCCATGGCTGTTTTATAGAATCACTGTTAAAGTTCAAGTTTTAGGCCTAGGCCACATACAGTTCCATAATCATTTTTTTTCTTCTTCTATATTTCTTTTTTTATTTATTTATTTTTCTTTTCACAAATCACCCCCAGCTCAGCCGCCGGGAAAAATAAGGAACGCACTGACCTGAGGACAGAAGACTTGTACCCTAAAGATGTAGAGCGGGTAGCGGGCGACTCCAGGCTCCAACATGGTCCTCAGGCCAGGCTAGCAGTGAAGATGATAGAACATTGCCCAGACGACCGGCTGAGGGTTGAAAGTCCCACTCAAGGACCCTGGACTGCAAGGTCAAACACAGCCATTAAACACAGTCCAGCCATCACAACAAAATATTACACATAACAACTGATATAAGAAATGGCAACAAAACAGGAACAGACAAAATTGTACATGATTAAAGCACACTAGAAAATAAAAGGCCTATTTTTAGGCTATGAAAATTTATGTTGGAAAACAGATTTAAAACAAATTACAACTTAACAAATTATAAAAAAACGTAATTACGTATATGGAACTAAAAAAATGACAAACTGAATACTAGGCTATGGATACATGAGCAATAGGTTATAACATGAAAATCAAAGAGTACAGCTAGGCTAGGTTATTGGCAAAGAACAAAAAATATGGTAAATCGGTAACTACAACTGTAAAAAGGCTCAATAAACATTATACAGAATTACAATTGGAAATAAAGGCAGATATAAAAAGCATTAACGGTAATTAACGGTAAAAAGTAACATGGAAGCACATGGCTTTAACCTAGTCTGAGAAACATCTAGACAAAGAACACAAATTTAACAAAACCCTGAAAACACAACTAAGCCCGATTAATATTTTCAATGAAACAAAAGTATTTTCACCAAAAGGGTGATTAAATATTAGAAATTACAAAAGAACACTTACGTTTTGGGAACCTTAGCCTAACATAGTAATCTCAGCAGGCAGAGCCAACGACAAAATGACGGCCAACCTGACAGACGAAGGCTCCAGAGAAACTAGAACTACTCGAACAATCTAGAAGACGGCCAACCTGACCGAAGCTGCTGGAACACGGAACGAAACGGAACTGAGCCAACGGCTACCAAGTACACGAAACGCAGGGCATGAGCGATCTCAGGCAGCCCGGTAGACAACGACGAAAAAAAAAACGTAATGTACCGGTCAAAGACCCGGTACAAGGTCTACAAAAAATAAGTTGAGACGAATTGAAAGTGACAACAAGGAAAATATTAAACGATTTGCCGCTCAGCTGTTTTACTGGATAAATGCGGCGCACTCGACAAGGCCATCAACAATGGCTCTAGCAGACATTACCAGGACTAAGGATAACTACATTGATTGGACAAAAGTATTTAAAGAACAGTGATTACGCTCACCACCGCTCATTTATACAATGAGTGTTGACAAGTTTGGACGTAACTCTCAGCTGTCTAAGGAGATCCGCACAGGTCCTCCAGGGCATGGTTTTAAGCTAACATCCAATGGAGATTACGATATCACTAATAAACGGTTAGTTAACGTAGCCGAACCAGTAGAGGGTAGTGACGTTGTTACGAGAAAATACCTTGAGACCTACACACCGGTAAACTTGAAAGACAGTTACTCCGTGCAAAATAAAAGAATAGAAAATCTTGCCGATCCCGTTAAGGAGAGTGACGCAGTCAATTTGAAGCTTGTACGGGACCGATGTATCTTGTATGAAGGTAATAACATTCTTGCTAGAAACAAGCGGATAACTCACGTAAAGGATCCCAATGATGAGAGAGATGCAGCGAATAAAAGATATGTAGACGCAGCCACACCTTCCAAAAGCGGTAGTTATTGGGGATTTGGTAGGAAAAGATTGGTTAATGTGGGCGAACCACTTGATGATGGTGATGCAGTAACGAAAAAGTTTTTAAAACTAAACTGCCCTATTAAAAGTGAAGATGGGTACAATTTTAACAACGTGCGAGTGTTTAATATTAAAGATCCTACTGAACCAGATGATGCTGTATCTTTAAAGTACTGTCAACAGATGGAAGAACGGTCGGCGAATCTCGTTTCTGATCTTAGGTCACTGGTCAATAGGAACAATATAAAAACTCAAATACATTTTAGAAGATTCGGACGACTACTTTTTTCCCATATTTACGGTGTACAGGGTAGGGGTGTCAACGACGAACAAATGACTGCTGAAAACTATATAAACTGGGACGAGGTCTTTGACGAATCAGTAGATAACTAACGTTTATAAAAGCAAGATGCGATCCCGTAAACCAGCCAGTCGTAAGAAAACCGTCAAAGGGAGCGGTCTCGTTGGTGGCATTATTGGAAAGGTTGGCGACGCAGCAAGTACAGTGTTGAACAAAGGTATAGATTTACTACCTTGGGAACTTCACCTGCTTGGTGGATATAGATACTGTGGTCCAGGAACCAGGTTAAGAGAGAGACTAGCTCGTGGGGATCCTGGTATAAACCCTCTAGACGAGGCCTGTAAGGCCCACGATATTGCCTACTCAAAGTACCACGATAATACGAACAGAACGCGTGCTGATAAAGAGTTGGCTGAAAGAGCTTGGAAAAGAGTAAAAGCATCTGATTCATCTGTTGGAGAAAAAGCCGCAGCTTGGGCTGTAACAACAGCGATGAAGGCTAAGGCAAAACTGGGTGGAGGTAAACGTAGGAGTGGTGGTGGTGTGGTCAAACGTAAAAAGACAGTAAAGCGAAACCAGCGTGGAAAAGGGCTTTATCTAAGACCATACCCTGGGTCAGGTACCAGAAAGCAGGGAGCAGGTAAACGAAAAAAGAGGAGTTGCGATAAAAAAAAAAAAACGTCAATACCGATAAAACCTCTAACGAATCACGACCTTCTTCATTACGCCAAGGTTTTAAATATTCCATATTTCAGAGGTGTTTATATGAGGGACGGGCTACCTTCAAGGTCATGGAAAAACGAATCGGCTATTGTTAACCTAGATTCAAAACGTGGTACGGGGACACACTGGGTTGCATACAGAAAACTAGGAAACAGAGTATACTACTTTGACAGTTTCGGAGATCTTCGTCCTCCGGTAGAGTTGATAAAATACTTTGGTCCAGGTATCGCGATAGAGTATAATTACAATAGAAAACAGACTTTTGACTCAGTCGTTTGCGGGCACTTGTGCTTGAAGTTTCTCTGTCGACATGTTTTGTCTTAGCGGCCGTGGTTCTGTCCTCACATGTGACGTGTTTCCAGCCTTAGATATAAGTCGAGGTGAATGGGAAATTGGCTTAGTCGGTTTTACAACCTTCAACTCGATACCCAACATTGAGGAGGGTGTTAACAACAAGTTTCACTACGGTACGAAGGTAATAAGTATTCCGGAAGGATCGTACGAAATTGAACAGATTGAATCCTTCATTTTAAGTAAAATTGACAAGACTGTAGATTTTTCTCTCAAAGCGAATAACAGTACTCTACAATCTGAAATTACTTGCAGTCAAACAGTTTATTTCGATCAACTGGAAACGGTCGGTACACTACTAGGATTCAGTCCAAAGGTGTTGAAAGAGGGTGAAAAGCATTGTTCAGATAGACCAGTCGATATAATTAAAGTAAACACCGTCAGAGTTGAGTGTAATATTGTACGGGGATCCTATGACAACGGATTCGAGGGGCATACGATACACGAGGTAATAATTAAATCGCCACCAGGATTCAAGATATACGATACACCTCAGCACGTGATTTATCTACCTGTAAACACTCAAAAGGTGAATAATATTACCGTGTCGTTTAAAGATCAAGACGGTGATTTGATAAACTTTAGAAACGAGGTTGTGTCTGTGCGTCTACACATCAGAGAACGCAATAGGATTAGTATTTATAGAGGGTCGAGTTAAAGAACATGTCAGAACGTCTAAGACGCTCAGAAGGTTAACATCTCCAAACGTTAAGTTACTGAGATCCTTGGGATTCAAAGTTATCCAAGATGTTGGACATAGAAACACCCGTAATGTACAGTGACATTGTTACTGGTATGGAATTTCATTCTCACAAACCGTACGCTTCATCCACCTTTAACAATAATGACGAAATCAGGATACCTATAAGTCAACAGGATATAATTACAGCACCGTTTGAAAGCACTTTACATGTTACTGGTACTTTGTCCGGTAAAAAGGCAGACGGATCGCCGGCGGCCGTGTCCTTGGTAAACAATGCAATAGCATTTCTATTTGACGATATTCGTTATGAGATTGGGGGTATTGAGATTGACCGGTCAAAAAACGTTGGGATCACGAGTACAATTAAAAACCTACTTTCCATAAAAACGGGGGAAACGTGGAATTTGGAAAATGCGTGCTGGTTCGGGCCTGGTAAAAATAAAGAGACCACCTCCTTTTCCTATTCAGTTCCGTTGCGATTGCTCATGGGGTACGCCGAAGATTATAGAAAAATTGTAGTGAATGTAAAACAGGAGCTTATTCTCCTGAGAGCGACTACAGACACCAACGCTGTCATTAGTAAGGATGCAGACAGCTGCAGTCTAAAAATAAACAACGTCTACTGGAGGGTCCCCCACATCACGGTTTCGGACGAGTATCGTCTCAAACTTTACAAAATGGTTGAGAAAGATTCAACGGTTCACGTACCGTTTAGATCCTGGGAAATGCACGAGTATCCAACATTACCACAGACTGACCGTCACAGTTGGACTGTGAAAACATCTACTCAGTTGGAAAAACCCCGATACGTAATTCTAGCTTTTCAAACCGACAGAAAGAATCAGATTAAAAAGGACATGTCTTGTTTTGACGGCTGCTCTTTGCAGAACGTCAAATTATATCTTAACTCGCAATACTTTCCTTACGATAATATACACGGTGATCAGTCAATATTTTACGAAATGTTTACGAGGTTCCAGAGCTCCTACTATGGTCATAGTTCGTATCCTATTGTGGACTTGGAAACGTTTAAAAGTAAAACACCTCTTTACGTCATTGATTGTTCGAAACAAAATGATACAATAAAAACAGGACCCGTCGATATCAGACTTGAATTTGAGACTTCTAAAAATATCCCTGATAAGACCGCTGCCTATTGCCTCATCCTACATGATTCACATTTGATTTACACCTTGCTTACCGGTTCTGTAAAGAGGATGATGTAATACTCGATTATACATACACGATCTCAGCAACCTGTACTCATTTCCAGTTGAGATACGAAGGAGTAAACATCACAAGATGAGTCAAGTGTTTATCGTGTTAAATAATCCCGATCCTACTGAGGGGTTCAGTAGTGATGATGCGACTCTCCTAAGGTTCTACAAGAACGGGGAAAATGTCGATACTGTTTCAGTGTACAGGTACTCCAGAACGATTGATGTATCCGAATACGATAGAGTGGATATTCTAGCTTATGGCTTTTTACCGAATGTCAAACAGAGCGTAAATGAGAATGAATATAGTATAAAGGTTTCTCAGTCGTGCGTTTGTTTTAAACACTCTCTGGATTTGACTAACATCAACACATTGAAGCTATATAGCGACCTGTATGCTAATAAAGCGCTGGAAAGAATTAATCACTTTGATTATGATTCGCCTATTGTGGAAGAAACAACAGAATCTGAATCGAGTGAGGGGGAGGGGGATATGGAGGAATAAAAATTTTAAAATTAACAAGGAGTGGGGGTAAAATTATAAATATGACTTGAAAATAAAGATTTAATCAGTTGAGATAATGGAGCCGACAGGTGAAGACGCACTCCCTACTCGTACAGAATCTCTGGATCTGTTGACCGGTGTATTTTAGAAAACTGTCTACTTTTTGGATGAAGGTCTTAAAAAATCGGTTATTGTAGGGATTTATAAAGAGAGGGATATTAGTCTCGGGTTGTCTTTTAAGGGTCGAAGAGGGTACGTTTACTGGTCGTATGATATTTTCAATCAGTTTGCTGTACACTTTAACGAGATAACTGTAGCGCTCGAAAATAAAACTAAATTCCGTTTAGTGCTCGATAGTGGTCATAGTGTAAAGGTTACGAATGTATTTGGGAAATCTCACGTGTTTCTTTATGATGAAGAACACACTCTGGCGCTAAATTCAAACGAATGGCATCGGTTTATCAACAACCTCCCCATGGTGTACAGGGAGCTACAGGATCTATTTATGAACGAAGTGCTTATACAACAGTACATTAAGAGTCTGATACTCGGTGAAGAACATACAACCACCTTGGTACCTCAAAAGGCGGATCGACTGTTTGACGAGGTGGAATACTACAAACGGTGGCCTAATGGAGGCTGTCGTTGAATTCCAGGCGTTTAAAGACAATACCAATAGGTTTGTAATTAAAGAATTTGCTCTCGTTAACTCGTTAACCCGTATTCACCTTATATTTTCTCCACCTTACAGTAAAACCCTTCTTAGCGATAAAACGGGGAGATCGAATCGATGGCTCACTCGCAGTTTTCACAAAATTAAATGGGAACAGGGTGGTATGGCGTACGATGAAGAATACCTGAGACTTGTGTAAACCATTCTCCACGCTCTATACTAAGGGTCTGGAGAAGGCAGCCTTTTTGCGGGAATTTCATCCGGATGTGAGGGAATTACCCGGAGGTTCGTACACCGAACCTATTGTAAATGGTTGTATATTGTCACAGCATAACGACTCTGATGTAAAGTGTGCCTTGAGAAACGCTCTGCGGGGGTATAAAAGACTGTGCACTAGAAAACAGAAATCATAATTTTGCTAGCAGTCATGGAGAACGTTTGGACAATTATTTCTCGTGAGCCTAAGGGAGTATTGACGAACCAGTTCATCATGCGGTTTGACCGTTTCTTGAACTGGGACGAGCTATCTAAAAACTACGATTTCTCAATTGACCTTTTAAGAATCTATCAACATAGAGTCAATTGGGCTTATATTATAAAAAGAATGACATTCAATGAAGAATTTTTGAGAGAAATGTCTCCTTGGTTCCGGGAGTGCTGGTTCCTTGTGAGCAAACACCAAGTACTCTCTGAATCGTTTATACACGATTTTGCAGACAAGGTAGATTGGGAGAATATTATACTCTATCAGAATGTAAGTTCCAAGTTTTTAGTTGATCATAGTAGATTTGCAGTAGCTGAATAAGGATCCCAGGTGACGTTCGAGTATTTTGTGTGTGTGTGTGTGTGTGTGTGTGTGGGTGTGTGTTTGTTCTATGGCTGGCCTAATCTCCGTAAGTCCAGGACAAAAAAAAAAAAGCCTGGGGGAAACTTCCCGACCGCTCTATGGCAGGGCTAAACCCCGTAAGTCCAGGGCATGTCCAGGCCTAACCTCCCGAGGCTCTATGGCAGGCCTAACCTCCGTAAGTCCAGGGCCTAAGGACTCTATGACAGATCTAACCTCCCAAGGCTCTATGGCAGGCCTAACCTCCGTAAGTCCAGGGCCTCCTTGAACGTCGCTGGGATTACAAATAAACGTAAAAAAAAGATAGAAAATATAACCCGTGTAGGCTGATGGAATACATTGAACTGGCTTCTCCAAGTAAAGTGTTCTGTACGGTCTACATTGGGTTAGAAAAAGCCCTTAGTAAGTTTTCAGGCTTCACTGAGTAAAGTGATGTCTTTACTTACAGAGGGACCCAAAAAAAGTATAAAAATAATACTGGGAGGTAGCAAATTTGTTATGGAGTGGCTACCACCGTAACTTGCGATGGTTGGGGCAAGTTACAATAAACAATAGTGAGACTAGGCCTCCTGGGGATACTCACTATAATAAAAAACGAGCTGAGATCGGTACCTCTTGGGTGGTTATGGAAACCTGATCTTCCCCTGCGTTCTGCTCATGCGCAAGGTAGGGGGCGCCGCTCCTCACCCTGCCGTATAAATACGACTGTTTCGGCGTGAATTGGCAGTTGTGGTAAGGATGACGGGTTTTCAGGTAACATGTCTAGTTACTGTTGTTTGTGTCATCGTGCTTGGATCTCCACCTCAACCCCCATCCACTACGGCTACTACCAACACCTCTACTACCACCACCACCACTACTACTACTACAACCCAGGAGAGCGAGGTAAATAGCTTCTTTTTTTTAAATATATTTTTGTATAAGTTAGGGACTAGTGTGAATGAACGTGAGGGTGATCGCATCGTGTTTATTTCAGATACGAGGTGGCGCGAGGCGTAGAACCCATGCGTCTGCATTTCCCCTTGATCTCACAAACACTCAGGTAGGTACCATACCGTTATTATTATTATCATTATTAGGGGATTTTCCATGATTGGTATTATAATAATTATTATCTGTAGGCGAGGGTAGAGGTGACCGCTGGGACTTCCACTGGGTCCGCCACTTCCAGAGTCCAACCAATTACAGAGGTGTGTATACCCTATTTAATTAATTAACCTCGTAATATTATCTGTTCAAGTACTTACAGGGTATCGTGTTTGACAGGATACTGAGGTCCTGATAGTGACTGTGTCGACCTCAAACGCTCCTGAACAGCCAGAAAGTCCCTCAATACTGACTAGCAGTACCAATAATGTAAGTTTAAATCAATGTTATTTGGTATACCGTAATTTAATTGTTGGACCCCTCACTGTGACGATATTTAATTGTAGGTACAAACGCGATTGAGATCACGCCCTCGTGCAGCCAGGTGTCTGTCATGTCAGCAGGAGGCAGGCAAGCAGCCGTTGCGAGAGTACATGCTCAACAGATTTCTAGAGGTAATATATTAATGTTTCTTTACTACTACTACTACTACTGTTACTAATAGAGTGGATCAATTCATATTTTGTTTTACTGTTTAGCAACATTGCGGGTGCGAGAATGGAGGTTCGGAAGAGTCGCTGCAGGCAGTCCTTCATGCCCGGAGGGACCTCAGGGAGTTGCTGTGGGTTTCAAATCACCTCCTAGAGGACACTGCCGAGTCCGACGCCTTCGATCTGGCACCCTCAATATGGCACTTTATGAGGAACACCCTGGAGAGCCTCTTGGTCCACGTGGGTGAGATGATGGAGAGGGCTGACCCCCGTCCAGACGTTGAAGAGGTCGATGAGTCCATCGGTCCCCAGCGGGTCCAATGCTGGGTATGCTTTTCAAGACTGCCCGCCGTTGCATTCATCTCATGTGGACATATTCTGTGCCGATACTGTGCCTCAAGGCTGTTTCGCTGTCCAATATGCAGGACACCAATAGTTGGGCGACTGAACATATTTCTGTGAGTAGTTTTTTTTAAATACAGAAAATGATTACCAGAGAGCGTGTTTTATTTAATATCCTTTTAGATAAGTGATATATAGATATATTCAATATTTTTATTTAATATCCTTTTAGATAAGTGATATATAGATATATTCAATATTAAGAGATTTTTGGCGGGAAAAGTGAGGTTAGGAAAAGTGAGGTTAGGAAATTTGGCGGGAAACATGGGCGCCGCCATCTTGGATGACGTCACAAAAAATTGGACCAATCAGAGAGCTGGGCTCAATCGGGGCCCCTTCTACTAACATATTATAGCTGAAATCAGAGAGTTCAGAGACACCCTGTATTTATCAACCGTTTTGTACGACCAGGACAGAAACATCAAACTTTGAATATAATTAATTACTAAAAACGAATGATTGAAAACAACTGTCTTGCTTTTTCATATTCAGTATCTGTCCGAATAATCACTTCCATTTTTTCTCCGTCACAGAGCTAGATATGTTCTTTTTGAAAGAGAGACACGTATTTTATAGAGATGAATGTATCCATACAAGTTTCCCTTGTGCTTAGAATAAAAAGTGAGGATGCTTATTTATTTATATGACACTATAAAATTCAATTTAAGACAACGTGGCAGATACAAAGCAAAAAGCATTTATTCATGAAGGACAGATTTAACTCTGTTAATTTAGATAGTATTTTTATTTCATCCCAAAATATTACCGAAGATCGATCCAAGATTTAACTATAGTTATATAATCAACTTAATAATTGTTGTTTATAACATTTTAAGAGCATTTCAATAGTTTTTTTATATAGTTTCTGAAATAATTTTGCAAAGTTGTTTTGCTCAAATCCACTAAGCTTTAATCTACTCATTGGTACAATTTGTAAGACAATTAACTAACGAAATTCCTGTTTGTGTATATTCGTAAATCATCACAATAAAAATAAAAATTAATTATCCCATTTTACTTATGTAAAGGGAGAACAAAGGTAGCTTTTATAATTTCACAAGGATCTATTCGACTATCTGGGCTCCAGTCCAACTTCACAATATTTGACATAAAACGTTAATGTCTCTCAGATCTATTATATTTAAGCCACTCACCACACTTTCCTGTTAGAAAACTTGAAAATAATGATAAACAAAAGTAAATCCTTTCAACAATAAAATATTAGTGAATAATTGATATTTAAAAATAAACGATATAATGTTATAGAGAAATACTATTTCTATAATAAGTGAAATGGAGGATGCAAGTTAGCTTGTCTGAATTCAAAACATTTTGGAAGATATTAAGAAAACTTATCTATATAACTAGATAAACCACCAAAGAGTTTATGTAGACTGGCCGGGTTTTGGAAAATCTTCATGAAAGCTTTTGTTAGTGAACATTACAATCACTAAATTATAATATATGTTTTATTATAAACTATATATATTAAATCATTATTTAAAATATATTCCATAACAAGTTATTTTATGGACGTTTTATGGGTCAAATATGAGAGTAATATTATTTATGTTAATGATAAATTATAAAATTACTTCACTGATGGTAACTGACGGTACATTCACGAAGGTGATTAGAAGTCATTGGTCATTTAACTTAGCTGCTACAGTTTTGAGGGTGGATTCAAGAGGTTTGTGTAGAAATTAAAATGGACTTATATGAATAAAAATGGACTCTGAGCGTTAGAGCGCCAGCAGCAACGTTAGTCCCCAAGACTATGAGGTTTGCTATTCATGCTACATTCTAACTTTCTACAGACAGTCACTAGGTATAGAGAATGAAAATAACCAATAATTCCAATAAAATTACATTTCAATGAAAAAAATTAAATCCACACTCAAATAGTCAAATTACCAAAATAAGAAATAAAACAAAAACAATAAAACATGTCTTTCACTAATGCACATGGGGTGAATAATAAATTGCGTTTCGTTTAAAATAACACAAAATACTACTATTTATAAAATACAAAAACATATATTAGCACTAAAAAAGATAAAAATTACTAAAACAGGTAACTCGATTAGTAAATACTCCTATGTTAAGCTTAAAGACAAACTGGATATTTATAATTACTTCATATCACGATAATCATTACAAGCAAAGATGGTGACACTACTTATAAATTATTCAAAATTCCTTAATTTTTAGCAAATCAACGAAAGAAATATTTATTGTTTGGGCTATGTTTAATACAGTTAAGAGTCTATAAACGAATTCAAAGTGTTTCCTAAATGGTTGATATTCCTACACGTAATCTGAAGATATAACTCAAATACCCCTCCTCTTCAGTAGTTGTAATGCTAGAGGTTCCTATCAAATTTAATCGTAAATTTGCGATAAAGTGATTGATGGGATAAGCTTCATTTAGAACACTTTACAACGTATTTTATTTTTAAATTAATTACTTATGAAAAAAGCCATAGTTATTATCATAAACTTTGATAAAAATGCATTTACCAGTTCACAAGGACCTGCAGGACAGTAACAACACAAAACTCAAATTTTAACTTATGTGTCAGTAATTTTGCTTCACACACCAAAATCATTTAAGTAAGTAAGAGTTCGTCCATTTAGAGTTAAGAGAATAATCAAAAGAAAAGCTCTTCTTGTATAATTGTATAATACTGTTGATGATATGTGACGTGCAGTGACAACATTACAGTTTTAGATTAGTATTGTTTCATCTGCAACCGATTACCATACCTACCATAAACTAACACACGTAACGTGTTTTTACGTAAAATACGTAGTCTACTAAATACTATCGTCAAATCCTTATTTACGGTTTTGAAATTAACATTTTTAGGAATGCCTACATCTCTGAAACTACTGTTGTAATTGAAATGAATTGATTATAGGTGTTTGATTATTGTACATAAACAAATTTAAAGGTAAAGTTCATCATTACATAAATATGACGGATTGATATAACCTATCTAATATGGTGAGTTTAGTGTTAATGCTCTAGGTAGTTGTTTTGAAAAACAGTAACAAACAGTTGAGACTGTCACAACGTCCCTTATCTCCAACCACCAGCCCAACTTTAGTGTTGCTTTCATTACTAATGTTGCGGTGCTTGTATTGCAAAAAGCCGTATTAATCTTAAAACAAAACTACAGTAAATTCTTTTTTAACGCTGTAAAAGTAGCTTTACATTTTTTTTCACAGTGTCATATACCTTCTTGATTAATATGTATTTAAATGTAGGGAAAATTAGAGTACTTTTTTAGAGAGTACAATCATCAGTTCATGATCTATAATAAATGCAAAATATTATCGGTATTGTTAATAAGGCAATTAATTTCCCCAACCATTCATATAAAACATTTAGATAAAATAAGAAGGAAACTAAATCTTGAATTTTTTGTTATTACTACGACATAAATCAATGATTTTATATTAAAACTTGCAAATCAGGTTAAGGTGATTCAGTTGGCATTAGGGACAACTGAATTCAGCTGGGGAGCATTAGCTGTACCTATCATAGCGAGTTACTCACATATACACACACAAAACCTCTTTCCTCCCACGGTTTGGGATGAGAAGGGAATAATTGCAAGAAGTCGTTGAAGCGTTTTCCTGCGGGTGGGGTGCTGTGTCTTGCTGTACGTATGCGTAGCGATTGTATTGTAAAATATAACATGCGGGTAAAAGTACATATCCCAGTTGAGGATATAAAGTTAATAAATTTTGTAAATTGAGTGATATTAATAAGCATAAGATGCCAAATGTGACGTTGTATTTTTCGTCACAATAAAATAAAAACAAACATGTAACTTTTATTATTAAAAATCAAATTTGCTAATTTGTAGTAAAATTGCGTAAATAAATGCTTAGCAAGAGCACTCCTGTGAGGGTCTTTTTTTAAATTTGGGAATAATCGGGGATATAGTTTCTTGATTAATTTGGCATGTACCGATTCCTCGGGGCTTCCGCCCAAATTCACATCATTGAGTTGATGAATTTATAATTATAAACATAATTTTAATGAAAGAACTACTTGGGCGGCGTTTAATAGCTTATAAGATGACATTGCAATCGAACAAATTCTAAATTTGTTTTGATCAAACAGCTTTGAAATCTTATACCTATACGTGAAATCATAGATATAGGTGTAATAACTAGGAATTAAAAACTAAACCACAATGTAAAATGGGGGACATATTATATAATTTGTAATTGGCTGAAAATACACAGTCATTATCCTCAGAAACAGGAAATATAAAGGTCAAAGTTTTATAAATGTCATCGGTCTCAACTTATTTCATTTTGTCTTATATTTCGTTTCTTTCCGATTGATGAAATAGACGCTATATGATTGTTTGGTAAAATCTTTGTAACATTTGGAAATAAAATAAATAGGCAATGCCTCAAGATCTATATTTGGCCGTATGTTGTTTCTCGTACATGTTCGTGTTTTTTGTTTATTTTTCCTCTAAATATCACATCAACAAATATCACAATATTTATATAATGTTATTGAAATATACTCTCGTGTTTTATAGCATTAGTGGCACTTAGTTAAAAACGTTCTCTTTTCATATTGTTTTACTATTTTGAGATACTATGTAATAGAAAATCATTTATTGCAAAAAGAATTATGATTATTGGGCATCTTGTCAATTGCAAATGAATGATTAACTAAGTCCTAAATGAATTTTTATTTATAATTTAAATAATATATACTGTAACTTTAATAATTAAGGTGATTAATGAATCTTTGCATTTTTATTTCATTTTTTAAAGAAATGCCGATCTCCTTCTTAATCTTACTCTATCTATTTCCATAGGCTTTTGATCTCTGCAGGGAACTTATTCACAAAGAGTAAGGGGGCGAACCAGTACATAATAAGGTTACTGTAAATTAGTAGATTACTAAAAAATCTTCCAGTTCAGACCTGATTCGAACCAGCGCTTTCTCCAATCTAGACTCAAAATTCAGACGCTTCAGACCGCTCTGTCATCGGATCGCTGATTGATTGAGGAATTAAGTAGTTCATTGATTTAATCTATTATTGCTCATATTATTTGTAAATAAGATCTATTGAATGATAGGAGTGATGAACTTGAATATAACTAGTGTTTTTATAAGATTAATTCTTGTCATTGTAAATATGAAACAAACAAATATGTTCACTGTCACAGTATCTGTAATGACCATTGAAGCACGGTATCTTAAAAACAGATATCTTATTAGTATTCCCGAATATTATTATTATATTTATAAAATGTAAAAGATACTAATCGTAATCTATTATTGCTCATATTATTTGTAAATAAGATCTATCGAATGATAGGAATGATGAACTTGAATATAACTAGTGTTTTTATTAGATCAATTCTTGTCATTCTAAATATGAAACAAACAAATATGTTCACTGTCACAGTATCTGTAATGACCATTGAAGCACGGTATCTTAAAAACAGATATCTTATTAGTATTCCCGAATATTATTATTATATTTATAAAATGTAAAAGATACTAATCGTAATCTATTATTGCTCATATTATTTGTAAATAAGATCTATCGAATGATAGGAATGATGAACTTGAATATAACTAGTGTTTTTATTAGATCAATTCTTGTCATTCTAAATATGAAACAAACAAATATGTTCACTGTCACAGTATCTGTAATGACCATTGAAGCACGGTATCTTAAAAACAGATATCTTATTAGTATTCCCGAATATTATTATTATATTTATAAAATGTAAAAGATACTAATCGTAATCTATTATTGCTCATATTATTTGTAAATAAGATCTATCGAATGATAGGAATGATGAACTTGAATATAACTAGTGTTTTTATTAGATCAATTCTTGTCATTCTAAATATGAAACAAACAAATATGTTCACTGTCACAGTATCTGTAATGACCATTGAAGCACGGTATCTTAAAAACAGATATCCTATTAGTATTCCCGAATATTATTATTATATTTATAAAATGTAAAAGATACTAATCGTAAGTATTGTAGAGTGATTCCGAAGCTGTAAACTGTGTACAGCTCACTAGAGTTTCGCCAAATAAACAATAAACAGTAAGCCTACTAACCATGTTCACTTTAACTAATCCAGAGGTTCCTGTCAAATTATTTTGAGTAATACAGATCAACATAACAATGAAACAGTATGTAAGTGATAGACAACGGCTGTTGGACTTTTTACATCGTTTTGTGAAAAACACTACTCAAAGTTTAGACTTGTTACAAGCCATAATTTTTTTCTGTACTCGTCATCTTATTTCTATCTATGCATATTGGAGTGTAACTGGTTCATTTTATATTGAAAAAATCTGGTGTAGTAATTGATGAGTTTGACCAATCTGTTTGAAAAAATATAATAGTATGATTAAATCTTATCATCGTTTGTCATCAAGGTTTCTGGTTATAATTTTATTATTAACCTTAACATAACATATTTCTGTTTTCATATTTTGATTCAGTAAAATTTTTTAAAACATTACAACTATAAATCAGAATTTTAAAATATTTTTTTCCATTTCAAGTTATTTTCATGCTGTTCAGCAAATAATTGATTTATTTTTGGAATCGAGTAGAATATTGTAAAAATAAACTGAATGAATGTTTTTAGAGCTACCCCGTGATTGTTAAGTGCTTTTTCCCTTTTTCCTTTCTAACACGCTGGCACTGAGACTAAAGAATGTCCTGTTGGTCCTCTCCTATAGTATACAGATTTAAGTGTTAAGTTACTTTTCTATATTGTTAGAAAATACAAATATATATAAAGCACGGGAAATGTGTAACTTACCTTTTAGAAAGAATATTATTTCTTTCTACCGTAAAAAAACTCACTGCAAACATTTAACCCACCTATGGAGAAAATGTTAACTGACTATACAAATATTTGCAAAATACAGTACACAGAAGAATTTTACTATACATAGACACTTCATATAGTAAAATCAATGGTAAAACTAACTAAATTGTTATACCATTTAAAAAAATAAATACTTGTTTGACCTCTTTTAATAATGGCTGTTTTATAGGTTTTGTATTGTAAATGTAATGATTATAGTAAAATCATGCACTGTAGTAGTTTAGAATCAAGTCCTAGAAATCAAATAATGCGAAAGAACGAGGTCGTGTCAAACTATCAACTGAGATTATTATTATCGAGAAATTGACGTAATTGCATGACAGGAAGTTCTCAGTTGATAATTTTCTCATAGTGAAGGTCTCGGTTATTGTTTTAATTGCGTGGTCTTAAGCGTAAACAATTATAAATCTGTTATGTTACATCTTCATAGCTTCTACTAGAAACATAATTTTAACTCTACTGTGTAATATTTATCATTTCTTGCTAATCTTGTTTTTTAGAATAACTAATTACACAGTTTCTTAGTAGAGTAATAGTTCCTAAAATACAACTAAACAAGTTGTTTTTAAAGAAAATCTAGGTTCCATGAAGAGTATTGTTGATGTTTACCATTAACCTTAACTGCAGATCTATAAATTTGGTTTTACAACTTTTTTATTAATATTGTTAAGTACCAATTAAAATTAGCACCAAACTTAATACAGTTAACTTACACATTAGGCTAGTAATGTACATTTAAATGTACTATAGATCAAAGTCGATACTTTATTAGAAATACTCAAAATTATGTTTTCAGTGGTATGTTTGAAAACTACTCAATAGACATTAGACTGTCAGATTTCTCCAAGACAAATAAAAATACTCATTGAAAGTGCAAATCTGAAATATTTCAGTACGAAAATAATATGTCAAATAACTGCAACACTTTATAATAGAACAATATATATGATGAATACCCCAAGAAAGAGTAGAGTCACACTAAAACATATTTATTTTAATTAGGAAAGTTGTAATAGTTTTTTTAAATTAAGAAAATAATAGACATTTAACTTTGCGGCCATTACAAACACTCTCTATCAAAGCAGTGATATACAGGGTGTTTATAAACACCCTTAAATATATTCGGGATATGATTACTTATATGAAAACTACAAAATCATTCCTTTAATATTGTGGCAACATTATTCAATTACCATGCACTGTATTACAAATATTACAACTTATTAATTATTAATGATGTAATCTTAACAATCTTTGTACCATCTTTTAGGAATTCTAAATTTTTAATGTTTTTGTGTCTTATAGTTTTTTTCTTTTAAACTTATACTTTTTAAGATTTCAAGATTTCAAAACTAAAAATTGCCGCCATTTTTAAAAGGTACAAAGTAGAAACTTGATACACTATACTAAATTAAATTTCATTATTCCTCATACATGTACCAAATTTGAAGATCATATTTTCAGGGGCCATTAAAATTCAATAAATTATGTAAAACACATATTCTGACTGACAGACAGAAAACTAAGCGTTTTATAACATATGTTTGTAAATAAAATAATTACAATTCTTATTTCTTCTTCTTAATGTTTATACGAACGTTTATAGAAGGAAATACTTTTTCCTTCTACCTTGATATATACAGTAAATCAAGAAGCAAGAATTTTTCAATAAAGTAATCGATATGTGTTCAAAGATAAAAACATAGCTTGAATTAATTGTGTGATAGGTCTGTTCGACTAATAAACTGTTGTTTATTAGTCGATTTTATTTGTTGCCTCTATCAAGTAAATAATTGTCCAATTTGATGAAGCTGAACACAATTTTGAATTAGTATTGATAACATATCCTTCAGGGAACTTCAATTTCTAAGGAACCATATCAGTATAATTAATGGTTTTAATTTTATTTTTTTGGTTTTTCTAATTATTTGCAGCTTTTATCGAAGTCCATACAATTTTCGACTTTCCTCATCTCAGACGGGCAAACTCTAATGTTTAACACATTCAGCAATATTTCACTTCATGTTTCATATCATTCATAATGTAAAAATGCGTTATATATTCATATTGAAGAAAGAGGAAATGTAGGAAATGTAAGGAGTTATCCCGGGTTTTTTCCGGAGTTGACAACCAACAGGTTTTTTATCAACATGCAATACAATATTTATTTATTAAAAATAAAATAATATATATTGTTAATGAAGTGATATGAAAATTCAATAATATATCCTCATTCAGTTCTCCATAAAATATTGATCTGCAAAGTTTCATTGAAATCTGATGGTTTTTAACTAAACCGCAGTTTAATTTATATTTACCTTATCATCTCCACTATAGTTCGTAAATGTTTACTTGAGGCGTAATGTCTGTCAGTATGTTGAGCGTGGATAAGCGTGGATTTTTAGTAAGATTCTTCACCTTTCTTTGAACCTCCGCCTTAATAACCTTCAATCCTTGAGCTATGTCGTTCCACGCGTAATTTTTTAGGGTTTATCTTTATATTGTGGCATGGCTTGATCTCACAAACCCGGATTATCACGATACACTACTACTAGTTTTGTCACTAAGCCTTGGTCCCAGTTCAATTAGCTTTCGTCATTCATTGTATCAGAAACAGAATAATTTAACAATTCAATAGCACGCATGAATGTGTATATCACACCAGACGAATGAGTGACAGGAGTGATACATTTAAAACAATGTATAGAATGTTTCCTGAACATATTAAATACATAATAAATTAATATTTATGCATTCCACAGCCTAAAGATATCAAAAATTTTTAACAAGTTTAATTCGATCATACAAGTTTATTTCTTACTTAATTTACTAAATAACAAATTGACAGCCCTCAAAATACAAATTAGACAAAATAATAACCTGCTTATCTGTTATAAGTTGTGTTTATCTTTCATTACAAAATAGCTATTGTCCATGTTTATAAATCTGAATTAATTAAACAATTAATTACTAAAATAAATATATGTTGCAATAAACAAATACAAAAAATAAACAATAAATTATACTTTTATCTTAAGAGTAATGTGTATGCTTGGTTAAACAAAGTATAAAAGGTTTCAGTAACAAATGAAAACAAAAGAGTTGTTGATAAGACAAACATCCATCAGCCGTTATAAAGCTGTGAAATGACTTTCTTCAAACGGCCTCTTTGGAATTTATCAACATCCTGTTGTTAACAGTATATATATTCTGCTTTGTACAATCAACGAGTCTTATATTCAAAGTGATTCTGTAGCAGAATCTAAATTATCTCTTTGGAAAAACAAAACATATTAGATTTTTCTAAAAGTCCTTCGGTAAAAAACCTAAACAAAAGAGTTATACATTTTTTAGTTTAGTATAGTTACAAAAATATATACATATTTTATTTATGTATATATTTTAGTTTACAAAAGTGTTTAGTACAGTTAAGCTTGTATTGCAAATTCTTTTGCTATGGCGTTGGCTAAAGGGATAGTGTTTCAGTGTTAACAGTTTACTATAGTAAAGTTTTAAGCGAACTACAAAATTTAAATTGATGTATTTGTAGTAATGTCCTATTAAATTAGTGGTTTAAAAACTCTATTATAGAAACTTAACAATTTATAAAAAAAGGCACAAAGGCACCTTTAACAACCTTGGTTCCTTTAAAGATAAATGTCCGTTTGATCATGTTAGCTTAGGGATCGTAGAGTGAGTACAAGCCTATCAGCCCACAGGCTGTCGGTAGAACACGAGCTCTAATAACACATTAAAAATTTTTCTACCAAAACCATCCTATTTTGTATTTACTTTCTCAAAAAATTAATTTGCTAGCCTTTCCTATTTAACAACGAAGATAAGGTGAGAATAAATAAAATAAACTAGAGAACAACTCAGCAGGCTTTGAACGCCAACCTCGCCATCTTCAGTAGTGCCGGTAAACGCCGAAAGCCAAATATCCTCAGTCGGTAACTGTTGATGCAAACACTTTTAGGTCATCTTTATCAAGTAAAATAATAACATATTAACTCATCAACAGTAACTCACTGTCCTTTCATTACTATCTATTTATTAGTAAAAAACTCATTTTATTTTCAACTTATTTAACATTCCTGTTTATTTAACACCTAAAGATTAATTGTAAAAATAATAAAACGCGATGGTTCTAGTTACAATTTTTTATATCTTTTAAATCCATACATGACAACTGAAACTCTACAAGACCCGTAGGATGGATCCCTACAATTAAATACGAACAAAACTACACCTAAACATCTTCCCAAGGAAAAAATTAACTTCCTAAAATGTCATGACGATAAAAAATGTCAACTGAATTTAATCAAACAAGGAAGATCTTTGAATACCTGAACATCATTATTTTATAACTGAACGGCTGTTAATTTTCTATTAATTTACATCACACTCCATGTTATTTATATTGCCTAAAAAGGTGTTTAGATCATGCTCTTCAGGCTAGATATAGTGAAAAATTATATTTTACATGCACAAACAAGTATAAGGCCAACTTCTTTTACGCCTAAAGTGTTATATTTGGTCTATCAGTAAGGAAGGACTTGCCTTAATAATACGGGTTAACATATTTTTACATGGATATAGGAAAGTTTAGACAATAAATAATTTAATGTTTATTTTTCAAAATATTTTTTTAATGTAACTAGTTTGACCCACATTATTGGTGCAAGCATACAGCAGGTAAACTAAATGCTAAACAATTCATGATCGTGAATTTATATTTTACTAGATTAAATCAGAAAGTACGTATATTTTAAACTACCAGTATTGGTAATAATTTTAAATCTACGCAAGAAACATTTGATCTTGTAAATCCTTCAGATTCACGTCTACATACCTCAGTAAAAATAGTGTGGCTGTGTTTAATTATTTCATTTCAATCATTTCAATAATGAGTGTTTATTCCATATAAAAGATGTGTTTTGGTGTTTTCTATTCAAAGTGCCAATTTACTGATCATTAATGGGAAGTATATGAGCTAGAAATTAAAAAAATTACTTAAAAATATTAAGATTACGAAATGTCACAAGTAAAAAATCATTAATTAATCATCGTTTATTTTTATGAGTTCAGGATTTGTGAGAATATTTAAATTTTGTATAAAACAGCCTTGCCCTAAGAAACACTATAAGCTATACGTTTTCAATATCTTAACTGTATTACGGTAATAAAGTATTGAGGATATATTGTAGGTTCATTATATTCCTGTAATTTTTCTATTCAGTTCCAGCAGAAAATAAATTTATGTTGTGTGACGTTAACTTGTACTGTATATTCAGTTTCAGCACGCTACATTCTTATAGTAGCTATAATAATATTTACAAAAAAGATGTTAGAGCATAATTTTACCGATATAACATTGTGCAAACGTAAATTCCTAGACATAGGTTTCTCACTTACTAACTTGGTTGTACAAACGTTACCTTGCATAATAATTACACAAACAAACCTCTCGTCTACAACCCAATTTACTTATAATTCTACTATTTGATGAGTCATCTATTTCTACAGAATATACTTAAGTCTAGCTTAAATGTAGTGACGTAAACGATGACGCCTTGTAAAATAATAAGTGACATAAATCTACAATATCTGCAAATATAAGGAAGCCAACCGGTATGAGCTACTTGATTACATATGCAAAAACAACACACAATATAACAGAAGTTGTGAACCTGTTATATTTTTAGGTTGAAAAAGATAAAAAAGTAGGAAGCATTGATACATAATAGTATTAGATGGTAATCGAAACACCTTTAACCTGGCGTAATGTGAGTTGAATCTAAGTTTGTTTAAAAGACAAATAAGATGCTAATGATAAAATGATTCTTCACATAGCAATCTTGGTTTTTAAAAGCTATGCTCGAGAGAGAAATTCCATTTAAAAAATAATATTTACCTGTAGCTCACTTGCATAATGTACATTTTTATTTACCTGTAGCTCACTTACATAATGTACATGTTTGATGATTTACCTGTAGCTCACTTGCATAATGTACATGTGTATTTACCTGTAGCTCACTTGCATAATGTACATGTTTATTTACCTGTAGCTCACTTGCATAATGTACATGTTTATTTACCTGTAGCTCACTTGCTTAATGTACATGTTTATTTACCTGTAGCTCACTTGCTTAATGTACATGTTTATTTACCTGTAGCTCACTTGCTTAATGTACATGTTTATTTACCTGTAGCTCACTTGCATAATGTACATGTTTATTTACCTGTAGCTCACTTGCATAATGTACATGTTTATTTACCTGTAACTCACTTGCATAATGTACATGTTTATTTACCTGTAGCTCACTTGAATAATATACATGTTTATTTACTTGTAGCTCACTTGCATAATGTACATGTTTATTTACCTGTAGCTCACTTGTATAATGTACATGTTTATTTACCTGTAGCTCACTTGCATAATGTACATGTTTATTTACCTGTAGCTCACTTGCATAATGTACATGTTTATTTACCTGTAGTTCACTTGCATAATGTACATGTTTATTTACCTGTAGCTCACTTGCATAATGTACATATTTATTTACCTGTAGTTAACTTGCATAATGTACATGTTTATTTACCTATAACTCACTTGCATAATGTACATGTTTATTTACCTGTAGCTCACTTGAATAATATACATGTTTATTTACTTGTAGCTCACTTGCATAATGTACATGTTTATTTACCTGTAGCTCACTTGTATAATGTACATGTTTATTTACCTGTAGCTCACTTGCATAATGTACATGTTTATTTACCTGTAGCTCACTTGCATAATGTACATGTTTATTTACCTGTAGCTCACTTGCATAATGTACATGTTTATTTACCTGTAGCTCAATTGCATAATGTACATGTTTATTTACCTGTAGCTCACTTGCATAATGTACATGGTTATTTACCTGTAGCTCACTTGCATAATGTACATGTTTATTTACCTGTAGCTCACTTGCATAATGTACATGTTTATTTACCTGTAGCTCACTTGCTTAATGTACATGTTTATTTACCTGTAGCTCACTTGCTTAATGTACATGTTTATTTACCTGTAGCTCACTTGCTTAATGTACATGTTTATTTACCTGTAGCTCACTTGCATAATGTACATGTTTATTTACCTGTAGCTCACTTGCATAATGTACATGTTTATTTACCTGTAACTCACTTGCATAATGTACATGTTTATTTACCTGTAGCTCACTTGAATAATATACATGTTTATTTACTTGTAGCTCACTTGCATAATGTACATGTTTATTTACCTGTAGCTCACTTGTATAATGTACATGTTTATTTACCTGTAGCTCACTTGCATAATGTACATGTTTATTTACCTGTAGCTCACTTGCATAATGTACATGTTTATTTACCTGTAGTTCACTTGCATAATGTACATGTTTATTTACCTGTAGCTCACTTGCATAATGTACATATTTATTTACCTGTAGTTAACTTGCATAATGTACATGTTTATTTACCTATAACTCACTTGCATAATGTACATGTTTATTTACCTGTAGCTCACTTGAATAATATACATGTTTATTTACTTGTAGCTCACTTGCATAATGTACATGTTTATTTACCTGTAGCTCACTTGTATAATGTACATGTTTATTTACCTGTAGCTCACTTGCATAATGTACATGTTTATTTACCTGTAGCTCACTTGCATAATGTACATGTTTATTTACCTGTAGCTCACTTGCATAATGTACATATTTATTTACCTGTAGCTCACTTGCATAATGTACATTTTTTTACCTGTAGCTCACTTGCATAATGTACATGTTTATTTACCTGTAGCTCACTTGCATAATGTACATGTTTATTTACCTGTAGCTCAATTGCATAATGTACATGTTTATTTACCTGTAGCTCACTTGCATAATGTACATGGTTATTTACCTGTAGCTCACTTGCATAATGTACATGTTTATTTACCTCTAGCTCACTTGCATAATGTACATGTTTATTTTATGATTATTTTAAGCTTTAAAAACATATTCTTACATTCTTACGTATCAGACGCCGACACAACGTTGTTCGTATTTTAAGGCGAATATGAATGGTTTTATGAGTGTAGGATGAGTGTGGATGAGTGTAGTCTGGTTACTAACTGATTTCAACTGTTCCTCAGAAAGGGCAATTTATTAATCGCCCAACAGCCATGGCAACTAAGGGACCTACAGCTTTACTCGGAATCTGAACCACGTAGTGCTGGTCTGATTTTCAGCTAATTGACAAGCCTGATACTCAGTTATCTCCCCCACACAACATCCGCACAATGATTACCACCCAACATGGACACCCCAGACTTTTCTAGTAGTGTCCACGCCGATAGCAACCACCAAGCGGACGCCATGTTGGTATTAAGAGGACCGAACATACAACCTATCGCCAACAATCTCCCAAACACTTTGTCCCCAAGTAGCTGGGTTACAACACTGCACCACCATAATTTGTATATTTAAATAAATAATGTAACGACAACCTCTTTTAAAGAGACAACGTGTAACATCTAAATAAAATCCCCTCTGAACTAAAATAAGCCAGCTGTGTATGTAAACATAAGTAAGACTTCATTTTAAAAAGTTTCGAATTAAATCAGTCAATAAATGGTTACCTATTTTTAAGTGTCAAAGGACACAATATTAAATATAATACCAAGGTGGCTGATTTTGTTATATATGACTCTGTTTCATTTAGAAAATAGTTTTAAAAAGGTTGTAGTAGTAAAAAAATCATAGAACATTGAGGACATTACCTGCATGCTTTGTTAACCACAATACAATCGAGCATCAAATATCTTATTTACTTTAAACAACTTGAAAGTGAATTTAAGTAACTTATTTCAGGCATATAAATCTTTATACTTTTCAACTTTTATGCTCTATTTAATGTTTTAAGTAAACACGTTTGTAAGTAAACAGTTATTAATCAGTCTGTGAACAGTAAAAAACCATAGAATGTACACAACCATATAAACTAGTATAAGTTAGAAAAATAGAAATTGTAACTAAATAGATACTAAAAAAAATCATGTTAGTTTTGAATAATCTATTTATAACAAGAGTATAAATAAGAAACGTTACTTTAGTGACCAGAAAAAATTGTGTTTAAAACCATATTCATATACTGTAAGTACCGGTAACTAGTCATCAAGTTATTTAGATGAGCAATTGATGTATTTCTAGTAGAGTACGTTGTGAATTGAAAACTAAACTGCAATATAAACAATAGAGTACAGTACATATGTATTTTTCAACTAAATCTATAATTCTTCATGTATAATAGTAGAGTGGATAATTGTTGGGCCCTGCTAGTCTAGATAAGAATTGTAGATACCTGAGAAATTAGAGTTTAGAATAATTGTTCCAGCTATATTGACTTTTAGTGTAGTTAAGTTAAGAACACAAGGACGCTAAAGGAATTTTTCCATTCAAGAGGGTATAGGCTACAGTTTGGTCACACCCTAGATCCTAGCATTATGACAAGAAAGGAAATGCTCTGAATAACTCACTGGCCACTAGTGAATCTATTTTTTCCAGTACGATTTCCTTACATAAAGTAAATAAATTTGATCAAATCACACCTGTATACACAACTTTAACTCTAAATACTACCGGAAACATATTCTTATCGTTAATTTAATAAATGCCTTCATTTTAACTTGGGTCCATACTTTGTAACAGCCATAAATTATATGGAACATTTCTTATAGTTTAAGTTTTGAAAAGTGGTCATATAAATTTTCACGTTTAATTTATAAAAAAATTGCACTTGATTAAATAGACTTAATAAATTAAATGATAAATATAATAAAGTACCCTTTTATTCATTTTTTATAAAAATATATTACCTGTTTCGGCTCTTAGGCCATCTTCAGATAGTAAATAATCTAACCTAAAATAAATTAACAAATTATAAAAATAAAAATAAAACAGATGAAAATAACATAACATATGATTAATTTAGTGTGTGGGTAAGTTGAATTTTATTTTTTGATTCCTATGTTTTTTAACTTCTCTTATTTTTTCGTATATAGGATTGTTCATGTTAATTTGTGTATTTAATATGTTCTTTGGTTCATTATAATTGTTTATGTATATGTGTAAATTTTCTTTTGTATTCATTTTTTCTCCTTTCTTCTCGTATTCTAAAATTGTAACATTTTCATTTATATTTTGATAACTGTGATTTGATTGGAGAATATGTTCTGCAAAGTTAGATTTATTTGATGTTGAATTGTTGTTTCTTATGGCTTGTATGTGTTCTTTGTAACGTAAATTAAATGTTCTTCCAGTTTGTCCTATGTAAAAAGAATTGCATTCTGAGCATTTTATTTTATATATTCCAGATTTGTCATATTTGTTATTTTTATTTTCTTTGTTGGATAATTTGTTAATTAAAGTAAAAGTATTGTTCTTTGTTTTGTAACTGAGTGTATAATTACTGTGTTGAAATGTCTTTCTAATAGCTTTATTCATTTTTGTATTGTAAGAACACTGATAAATTTTTTCTTTTCTTTTTTTTCCATTTTCTTATTCTTGTTTCTTCTTATTCTTTTTATTAATTTGTCAACAATTGTCGGATTGTAACCATTTTTCGAAGCTAAGTATTTTATTGTTCTTTTTTCTTCTTCATAATCATATTTTTGCATTGGGACGTTTAACATTCTGTTTATCATTGATCTAAAACTAGATAATTTGTACTTCCATGGGTGGTTTGAATTATATGGAATTAGTAAGTCACTTTGGGTTGATTTTCTATAAATTTTGAAAGAGTGTTTATTTCCAATATTTGTGATTGTTAGATCTAAATAGTTTATTTCTTTTGTTTCATTTTCTTTTGTAAATTTTATTTTGTCATTTAATGAATTTAAGTATTCTAGTAATTCGTCACTTTCTTTTTCGTTTCCTTGGAAAAGACATATTACATCATCAACATAACGAAACCAATAGATTATTTTTTGTTTGTGAGGATTTGATTCATTCAAAATTTTGTTTTGTTCCAGATTGTGTAAAAAGATGTTTGCTATTATTCCTGATAAAGGAGATCCCATTGGTAGTCCATTATTTTGTTTGTAGAAATTGTCATTATATTTGAAGTAATTTTGTTCAATACAAATTTCAGTTGATTTGATGATATCATTAATTTCATTAGTGTTGAGTCTGTTGGTTAGTGTGAGATCATTTCTCAAAATGTTTAATGTTTCTTTAGTAGGAATGTTTGTGTACATGTCTTGTATATCAAATGATATAAATTGACATTGGTTTGGAATTTGAATATCTTTTATATTGTGTATCAGTTCAGTAGTGCTTTTTATGCTGTAATTGTAGTCCCAAATGATGTTTTCTTGAATCTTTTTATTTAAATATTTGCATAATTTATATGATGGTGCATTTTGAAAGTTGACTATTGGTCTGATTGGTATATTTGTTTTATGTGTTTTAGGTTGAGCTCTTAGGGTAGGAGCTTTGGGGTTGGTCATTTTTAATTGATATTGTATAGGTTTTGGAATTGTATTACATTTAGAAATGATTTTGTTAGTTGATTTTGAGTAATGGTTAGTAGGATCCTTTTTTAAAAGTGTTAATAAAATAATAAATTAAATTTTAAATTAATTTATTAATTTAAATTTTAAATTTAATTTAAATTTAAATTAAATTAATATTATTAAATTTAAATTAAAAATTAAATTAATAAACTAACATGAACTAGTTTATACATTTAAATAGACTTAATTACTGATTGAAAATACAGTAATACTATTTTTTTTTATCGGAACACCTAACTAAAGATACAATAACACAAAATAATACTTTTAAACATTTATATGAATTAAATAATGTATGAAAGTAATTCCTGGGCCTAAATATTTCTTTTGCCTATCGATATATCAACACGGTCCATATTATATATATCAACACGGTCCATATTATATATATCAACACGGTCCATATTATATATATCAACACGGTCCATATTATATATATCAACACGGTCCATATTAGATATATCAACACGGTCCATATTATATATATCAACACGGTCCATATTATATATATCAACACGGTACATATTATATATATCAACATGGTCCATATTATATATATCAACACGGTCCATATTATATATATCAACACGGTCCATATTATATATATCAAAACGGTCCATATTATATATATCAACACGGTACATATTATATATATCAACACGGTCCATATTATATATATCAACACGGTACATATTATATATATCAACACGGTCCATATTATATATATCAACACGGTACATATTATATATATCAACACGGTCCATATTATAAATATCAACACGGTCCATATTAGATATATCAACACGTCCATATTATATATATCAACACGGTCCATATTAGATATATCAACACGGTCCATATTAGATATATCAACACGGTACATATTATATATATCAACACGGTACATATTAGATATATCAACACGGTACATATTAGATATATCAACACGGTCCATATTAGATATATCAACACGGTCCATATTAGATATATCAACACGGTACATATTAGATATATCAACACGGTCCATATTAGATATATCAACACGGTACATATTATATATATCAACACGGTACATATTAGATATATCAACACGGTACATATTATATATATCAACACGGTACATATTAGATATATCAACACGGTACATATTATATATATCAACACGGTCCATATTATATATATCAACACGGTCCATATTAGATATATCAACACGGTCCATATTAGATATATCAACACGGTACATATTATATATATCAACACGGTCCATATTAGCTATATCAACACGGTCCATATTAGATATATCAACACGGTCCATATTAGATATATCAACACGGTCCATATTAGATATATCAACACGGTACATATTAGATATATCAACACGGTCCATATTAGATATATCAACACGGTCCATATTAGATATATCAACACGGTCCATATTAGATATATCAACACGGTCCATATTAGATATATCAACACGGTCCATATTAGATATATCAACTCGGTACATATTAGATATATCAACACGGTCCATATTAGATATATCAACACGGTCCATATTAGATATATCAACACGGTACATATTATATATATCAACACGGTCCATATTAGATATATCAACACGGTCCATATTAGATATATCAACACGGTACATATTATATATATCAACACGGTACATATTAGATATATCAACACGGTACATATTATATATATCAACACGGTCCATATTATATATATCAACACGGTCCATATTAGATATATCAACACGGTCCATATTAGATATATCAACACGGTACATATTATATATATCAACACGGTCCATATTAGATATATCAACACGGTCCATATTAGATATATCAACACGGTCCATATTAGATATATCAACACGGTCCATATTAGATATATCAACACGGTCCATATTAGATATATCAACACGGTACATATTATATATATCAACACGGTACATATTAGATATATCAACACGGTACATATTATATATATCAACACGGTCCATATTATATATATCAACACGGTCCATATTAGATATATCAACACGGTCCATATTAAATATATTAACACGGTCCATATTATATATATCAACACGGTCCATATTAGATATATCAACACGGTCCATATTAGATATATCAACACGGTCCATATTAGATATATCAACACGGTCCATATTATATATATCAACACGGTCCATATTATATATATCAACACGGTCCATATTATATATATCAACACGGTCCATATTAGATATATCAACACGGTCCATATTAGATATATCAACACGGTACATATTATATATATCAACACGGTCCATATTAGATATATCAACACGGTACATATTATATATATCAACACGGTCCATATTAGATATATCAACACGGTACATATTATATATATCAACACGGTACATATTAGATATATCAACACGGTACATATTATATATATCAACACGGTCCATATTATATATATCAACACGGTCCATAATAGATATATCAACACGGTCCATATTAGATATATCAACACGGTACATATTATATATATCAACACGGTCCATATTAGATATATCAACACGGTCCATATTAGATATATCAACACGGTCCATATTAGATATATCAACACGGTCCATATTAGATATATCAACACGGTCCATATTAGATATATCAACACGGTACATATTATATATATCAACACGGTCCATATTATATATATCAACACGGTACATATTATATATATCAACACGGTCCATATTAGATATATCAACACGGTCCATATTAGATATATCAACACGGTCCATATTAGATATATCAACACGGTACATATTATATATATCAACACGGTCCATATTAGATATATCAACACGGTCCATATTAGATATATCAACACGGTCCATATTAGATATATCAACACGGTACATATTATATATATCAACACGGTACATATTAGATATATCAACACGGTTCATATTATATATATCAACACGGTCCATATTATATATATCAACACGGTCCATATTAGATATATCAACACGGTCCATATTAGATATATCAACACGGTACATATTATATATATCAACACGGTCCATATTAGATATATCAACACGGTCCATATTAGATATATCAACACGGTCCATATTAGATATATCAACACGGTCCATATTAGATATATCAACACGGTACATATTATATATATCAACACGGTACATATTATATATATCAACACGGTACATATTATATATATCAACACGGTCCATATTAGATATATCAACACGGTCCATATTAGATATATCAACACGGTCCATATTATATATATCAACACGGTACATATTATATATATCAACACGGTACATATTATATATATCAACACGGTCCATATTAGATATATCAACACGGTCCATATTATATATATCAACACGGTCCATATTAGATATATCAACACGGTACATATTAGATATATCAACACGGTCCATATTAGATATATCAACACGGTACATATTATATATATCAACACGGTACATATTATATATATCAACACGGTCCATATTAGATATATCAACACGGTCCATATTAGATATATCAACACGGTACATATTATATATATCAACACGGTACATATTATATATATCAACACGGTACATATTATATATATCAACACGGTCCATATTAGATATATCAACACGGTCCATATTATATATATCAACACGGTCCATATTATATATATCAACACGGTACATATTATATATATCAACATGGTCCATATTATATATATCAACACGGTCCATATTAGATATATCAACACGGTCCATATTATATATATCAACACGGTACATATTATATATATCAACACGGTACATATTATATATATCAACACGGTACATATTATATATATCAACACGGTCCATATTATATATATCAACACGGTCCATATTAGATATATCAACACGGTCCATATTAGATATATCAACACGGTACATATTATATATATCAACACGGTCCATATTAGATATATCAACACGGTCCATATTAGATATATCAACACGGTCCATATTAGATATATCAACACGGTCCATATTAGATATATCAACACGGTACATATTATATATATCAACACGGTACATATTATATATATCAACACGGTACATATTATATATATCAACACGGTCCATATTAGATATATCAACACGGTCCATATTAGATATATCAACACGGTCCATATTATATATATCAACACGGTACATATTATATATATCAACACGGTACATATTATATATATCAACACGGTCCATATTAGATATATCAACACGGTCCATATTATATATATCAACACGGTCCATATTAGATATATCAACACGGTACATATTAGATATATCAACACGGTCCATATTAGATATATCAACACGGTACATATTATATATATCAACACGGTACATATTATATATATCAACACGGTCCATATTAGATATATCAACACGGTCCATATTAGATATATCAACACGGTCCATATTAGATATATCAACACGGTACATATTATATATATCAACACGGTACATATTATATATATCAACACGGTCCATATTAGATATATCAACACGGTCCATATTAGATATATCAACACGGTACATATTATATATATCAACACGGTACATATTATATATATCAACACGGTCCATATTATATATATCAACACGGTACATATTATATATATCAACATGGTCCATATTATATATATCAACACGGTCCATATTAGATATATCAACACGGTCCATATTAGATATATCAACACGGTCCATATTATATATATCAACACGGTACATATTATATATATCAACACGGTACATATTATATATATCAACACGGTCCATATTAGATATATCAACACGGTACATATTATATATATCAACATGGTCCATATTATATATATCAACACGGTCCATATTAGATATATCAACACGGTACATATTATATATATCAACACGGTACATATTATATATATCAACACGGTACATATTATATATATCAACACGGTCCATATTAGATATATCAACACGGTCCATATTATATATATCAACACGGTCCATATTATATATTACTCAAGTTATTATTATTACGTAATTACAAATATGAAATTATAACTAATATTATATTGTTTATTTTGATAGAACTGAAAAGAAAAAAAGAATTGAAATGTGCAGAGGTAATCAGTTATCTCCAGGAAGCTAAACAATGGGATATAAAGAGGCAGTCAATCCCTTTAATGCCTTCCCTGGGAGGTATCAACAGTCCTTTGTCGGTCTCATCCCTATTTGTTGACTGCTCCACGTAAAGTATTTTTACTTTACACAATCTTTGCTTTAAAATAACCGTTTTATGATCATTGTTTATTAAATTTGGAACGTAATTAAAAATTTTGACTTAGTTTGTGAAATAATATTACTTAACCTTACGTAATGAGAATATGGGGCTCTTTAAAAACCTAACGATTCAATGCCTCATATTTAGCGCAGTGGCTGTATTTCCCGCTTTTCCAAATGTATCCATTAAATAATCTATAATTATCTAAAATAAATGAGTATTATACAGTCTTACCTATAGTTTATCTTTAAAATATGAAGCAGCTTATTCGTCCTTTTCATTTATATAGTCATAGTTTTATACTGACAGTTTTATTTTTACCTATTTTTTCTATATTTATTATAAAGTGAGAAGTTCAATACATTTACTTTCACCTAATGATGGCAACGATATATCGATACATCGGAAATATTGATAAATATGGCACGATATACCGATATGTTAGTATCAATATTTCCTTTCTATAATATCGGCCATATCGATATTTTGGCCATATCGAAAAAAAACAATTTAAATTACCTCTTACGTGTACAAAATAAGCATTGATATTAAAAATTAACCTAATTTGTTTTTTTTTTTTTTTTTACGTGAGGTTAACGTACTGAAATGTAGTTTATTGTAAAACAGTGGGTGGAACGGGTAAATTAAGTTGTGTGTGAGTTGGCAACGCTGACTCTTAAGATTAATTTGTTTAATTGTTTGTGTTTATAAGGAGCCTAGTGGAATATTTAAATGTGAATTACAAAAATAAAAATGTTATTACATTATTATTTTATATTCAACATAATAATTAAAAGTATAATGATCTTATTTAGAATTTTTTCATTCAACCCCACAGACCACAACTTGTTTCGAGTAGATAAATGTTTTTTTTTCAGTATTAATTTTTACATTCGGTAGCTATTCTAAATAGTGACAGTAAAATATAAGTATATTTTTGGTCATGATATAAGAGTTAGTGCATAATTTTAGACAGATAAATCATTTAAAATTCTATATATCGGTTACTTGATATATATTTTTATTTAGATATTATCATTAGATCGATGTTTAGTTTGCGATGTATCAATAATTCGATATCGATGGGTTGAAAGTGTTTGCCATCCCTACAGTATCACCGTCTGCAACACAACGGGAACTATTGCACCTTTAACGTTGAATATTAATGATTCCCTTCCTACATACTGAGGAGTACTAACAGAAAACGCACAATACTGACACTTTTTCATGTTTATCTATGCCTTTTTAATAACCTTATCAAGTTTACAGAGTTGTTAAGGAAATGTGCCACGATAGTGTGATTATTTAAACCCCATGAACACCACTTTAAATTTAAAGATTTTAGTTTAAATGTTTTAGTTAGTTAGTTTAAATGTTGAAAATCAAAATTACAAATGTGCATACTCACTCTTGTCGTATATTTTATTAGTAGCATTTCTTTCTATTTAATTTGTTTTTACCTTTTTTGTCGAACAATGATTAAATATATTTTTTAAATAATGTACATTATACAAACAAAAACAATGATTAATTGGATATAAAAGCATATATTTAATTAGAAAGTGTCATTTATTAAATATTATAGCAGTAAAAGAAACATAGAAACCGTAAAACCTATTTCTACAAACAAACAAACTATTACTATGCCCAACACTAAGTAACAACAATTGTAGGTGTGAAGATATAATAACGGATTATTTATTGATTTATTTAAAAAACATAATACTGTAAGTGAAAATAAGGTATGTAATCTGAATTCCTAAGATGCATTCCTTTTTACATTATTACTGATGAAGAAAACATTTTTGATAATCCCTTTATAGTTTAATGTAGTTGACTATTAGCGCGTTATACGAAGTTTTCGGAGTTGTGATTTAAAATAACACCGTTCCTATGATTTTATTTAATACTTAATAAATATATATCCTTGTTTTACGTACTATATTTAATTTATTTATCGTATGTTATAAACGTTTTCCCTGCATCAATGTAATATTTTACATTATTCTTAATATGTGTATGCAGAACAACAATTTGGAAGTATTTTCACGTACAAACACATAATCTTAAATATATTAACCTCCGTAATTATTTTGTAAAACTAGTGAAATCATTTAGAATTTTGTAATATAACGGGAACATAATAATTATGGTTACATATGATACTTAGTGCAGTACACGTTATAGAATCCACGATCTAACTTTAAAACATGAATTGAAATGTATTAAAGATTTTCTGTTAAAGACACGTGTTCAAAAACTAATTTAAAAGTATTCAGTAATTTATGGTTTAACGCAAAAACCAAACACAAGCACTATATCTCGGATCTCAGGTTAATTACACGTTCCGTAACTAAGAGGATAATGACACAAGAGGTTTGTAGAAAATAAGAAGAAAGTTCGTGTAAGACAAATGAAAAGCTGATGAGGGTGGCAGTTAGTGAAGACACCTGCACGGAGAACTCGAGGGGGGGAGGGTGAGTAATATGTGATCGTTAAGAGGAGGAAAGTAAATGTAATTAGTTGGTACTCTCTACATAAGGCAAGCCTGTATATGGTCACACCCTAGATCTAGATCCCAGCATTTTGAACTAGTATTACCTAAATGATCGAAAATAATGTGAATAACGAAAGAATATATAATAATACTAATATAAATATTATATATTAAATATATAATAAATAATAATAAGGTCTTAAGAAATTTGATAATTGGTATAAAAGAGTTCAAAAGAGAGATAAATAAATGTTAATTAGGCCTACATTGTAGCTATGGCCAAACTATACACATGAGATAATTTAGACTAACACTAAGCATATAGTACTCTAACATTATAGCTATAGCAAAACTATACACATGAGATAATTTAGACTAAGACTAAGCATACAGTACTCTAACATTATAGCTATGGCAAAACTATACACATGAGATAATTTAGACTAAGCCTAAGCATACAGTACTCTAACATTGTATCTATGGCAAAACTATACACATGAGATAATTTAGACTAAGACTAAGCATACAGTACTCTAACATTGTAGCTATGACAAAACTATACATATGAGATAATTTAGACTAAGACTAAGCATACAGTACTCTAACATTGTAGCTATGGCAAAACTATACATATGAGATAATTTAGACTAAGACTAAGCATACAGTACTCTAACATTGTAGCTATGGCAAAACTATACACATGAGATAATTTAGACTAAGACTAAGCATACAGTACTCTAACATTGTAGCTATGACAAAACTATACATATGAGATAATTTAGACTAAGACTAAGCATACAGTACTCTAACATTGTAGCTATGGCAAAACTATACACATGAGATAATTTAGACTAAGACTAAGCATACAGTACTCTAACATTGTAGCTATGGCAAAACTATACACATGAGATAATTTAGACTAAGACTAAACATACAGTAATGTAACATTCTTTTCGTGCTTTATCAAAAAGTAACATCCCATATCAACTCAAAAAATTAAAAGAAGAAAATTACATTACGTAGGGTAAGAAAAGTATTCACTGATGTTTTAAGTAAATTTATGGTGACTTAATTATAAATAATAATAAATGATCAGGTTTTAGCTGATAAGTTATCAGGTATAAAGAAGTAAATGTGTCACATTTAGACTCATAAGTCACACGTGATTAAAATATTGATTATTTTTATTGATGTAAAGGAAACTGTTATTATTATATTGTTATAATTACTGTTATTTTCGATCTATAGTCACATTGGTTTACTATCATGAGTTACTACAGTGCATGTTAATCTAGAGTTACTGGAGTGTTTGGTGGTCAAGAGTTACTGTTTTGTTTGGTAATCAGTATTCATATAAATTGCCTATCATGATTTACTGGAGTACTTGCCGATCAAGAGGCACTAGATTACTTGTTGATCAAGATGCACTAAAGTACTTGCCGATCAAGAGGCACTAGAGTGCTTGTCGATCAAGAAGCACTAAAGTACTTGCCGATCAAGAGGCACTAAAGTACTTGCCGATCAAGAGGCACTAGAGTACTTGCCGATCAAGAAGCACTAAAGTACTTGCCGATCAAGAGGCACTAAAGTACTTGCCGATCAAGAGGCACTAGACTACTTGCCGATCAAGAGGCACTAGATTACTTGTTGATCAAGATGCACTAAAGTACTTGCCGATCAAGAGGCACTAGAGTGCTTGTCGATCAAGAAGCACTAAAGTACTTGCCGATCAAGAGGCACTAGATTACTTGTTGATCAAGATGCACTAAAGTACTTGTCGATCAAGAGGCACTAGAGTACTTGTCGATCAAGAGGCACTAAAGTACTTGTCGATCAAGAGGCACTAAAGTACTTGTCGATCAAGAGGCACTAAAGTACTTGTCGATCAAGAGGTACTAGAGTACTTGTCGATCAAGAGGCACTAGAGTACTTGTCGATCAAGATGCACTAGACTACTTGCCGATCAAGAGGCACTAGATTACTTGTTGATCAAGATGCACTAAAGTACTTGTCGATCAAGAGGTACTAGAGTACTTGTCGATCAAGAGGCACTAGAGTACTTGTCGATCAAGATGCACTAGACTACTTGCCGATCAAGAGGCACTAGATTACTTGTTGATCAAGATGCACTAAAGTACTTGCCGATCAAGAGGCACTAGATTACTTGTTGATCAAGAAGCACTAAAGTACTTGCCGATCAAGAGGCACTAGATTACTTGTTGATCAAGATGCACTAAAGTACTTGTCGATCAAGAGGCACTAAAGTACTTGTCGATCAAGAGGCACTAAAGTACTTGTCGATCAAGAGGCACTAAAGTACTTGTCGATCAAGATGCACTAGACTACTTGCCGATCAAGAGGCACTAGATTACTTGTTGATCAAGATGCACTAAAGTACTTGTCGATCAAGAGGCACTAGATTACTTGTTGATCAAGAAGCACTAAAGTACTTGCCGATCAAGAGGCACTAGATTACTTGTTGATCAAGATGCACTAAAGTACTTGTCGATCAAGAGGCACTAAAGTACTTGTTGATCAAGAAGCACTAAAGTACTTGCCGATCAAGAGGCACTAGATTACTTGTTGATCAAGATGCACTAAAGTACTTGTCGATCAAGAGGCACTAAAGTACTTGTCGATCAAGAGGCACTAAAGTACTTGTCGATCAAGAGGCACTAAAGTACTTGTCGATCAAGAGGCACTAAAGTACTTGCCGATCAAGAGGCACTAAAGTACTTGTCGATCAAGAGGCACTAAAGTACTTGTCGATCAAGAGGCACTAAAGTACTTGCCGATCAAGAGGCACTAGATTACTTGTTGATCAAGATGCACTAAAGTACTTGTCGATCAAGAGGCACTAAAGTACTTGTCGATCAAGAGGCACTAAAGTACTTGTCGATCAAGAGGCACTAAAGTACTTGTCGATCAAGAGGCACTAGAGTACTTGTCGATCAAGAGGCACTAGAGTACTTGTCGATCAAGAGGCACTATAGTGCTTGTCGATCAAGAGGCACTAGAGTACTTGTCGATCAAGAGGCACTAGAGTGCTTGTCGATCAAGAGGCACTAGAGTGCTTGTCGATCAAGAGGCACTAAAGTGCTTGTCGATCAAGAGGCACTAGAGTGCTTGTCGATCAAGAGGCACTAGAGTGCTTGTCGATCAAGAGGCACTAGAGTGCTTGTCGATCAAGAAGCACTAAAGTACTTGTCGATCAATAGGCACAAGATTACTTGTTGATCAAGATGCACTAGAGTACTTGTCGATCAAGAGGCACTAGAGTGCTTGTCGATCAAGAGGCACTAAAGTGCTTGTCGATCAAGAGGCACTAGAGTGCTTGTCGATCAAGAGGCACTAGAGTGCTTGTCGATCAAGAGGCACTAGAGTGCTTGTCGATCAAGAAGCACTAAAGTACTTGTCGATCAATAGGCACAAGATTACTTGTTGATCAAGATGCACTAGAGTACTTGTCGATCAAGAGGCACTAGAGTGCTTGTCGATCAAGAGGCACTAGAGTACTTGTCGATCAAGAGGCACTAGACTACTTGCCGATCAATAGGCACAAGATTACTTGTTGATCAAGATGCACTAGAGTACTTGTCGATCAAGAGGCACTAGAGTGCTTGTCGATCAAGAGGCACTAGAGTACTTGTCGAACATGAGGCACTAGTGTACTTGTTGATCAAGAGGCACTAGAGTGCTTGTCGATCATGAGGCACTAGTGTACTTGTCGATCAAGAGGCACTAGAGTGCTTGTCGATCAAGAGGCACTAGGGTACTTTTCGATCAAGAGGCACTAGAGTACTTGTCGATCAAGAGGCACTGTAGTGCTTGCCGATCAAGAGGCACTAGACTACTTGCCGATCAATAGGCACAAGATTACTTGTTGATCAAGAGGCACTAGAGTACTTGTCAATCAAGAGGCACTGTAGTGCTTGCCGATCAAGAGGCACTAGACTACTTGCCGATCAATAGGCACAAGATTACTTGTCGATCAAGAAGCACTAGTGTACTTGTCGATCAAGAGGCACTAGTGTACTTGTTGATCAAGAGGCACTGTAGTGCTTGCCGATCAAGAGGCACTAGACTACTTGCCGATCAATAGGCACAAGATTACTTGTTGATCAAGATGCACTAGAGTACTTGTCGATCAAGAGGCACTGTAGTGCTTGCCGATCAAGAGGCACTAGACTACTTGCCGATCAATAGGCACAAGATTACTTGTTGATCAAGATGCACTAGAGTACTTGTCGATCAAGAGGCACTAGAGTGCTTGTCGATCAAGAGGCACTAGAGTACTTGTCGATCATGAGGCACTAGTGTACTTGTTGATCAAGAGGCACTGTAGTGCTTGTCGATCATGAGGCACTAGTGTACTTGTCGATCAAGAGGCACTAGAGTGCTTGTCGATCAAGAGGCACTAGGGTACTTTTCGATCAAGAGGCACTAGAGTACTTGTCGATCAAGAGGCACTGTAGTGCTTGCCGATCAAGAGGCACTAGACTACTTGCCGATCAATAGGCACAAGATTACTTGTTGATCAAGATGCACTAGAGTACTTGTCGATCAAGAGGCACTAGAGTGCTTGTCGATCAAGAGGCACTAGAGTACTTGTCGATCATGAGGCACTAGTGTACTTGTTGATCAAGAGGCACTAGAGTGTTTGTCGATCAGGACTTACATTGATTGCCTATCAAGATTAAGAGTGCCCGATCAAGGCCTTTTTGCCAATACTGTAAAGTATTATAATTTGAAATAGATGTCAAAACTGGGACAGTAAGTTTTATAAACATTTTTATTAAATATATATAAATTGATAATGAAAAAATTTTAGGATATCAGAATTAACATTTATAATATAATTTAAAACTTACAGATAAATATGATATTTAATTTTTAGTAGACAAATGAATTACCAATTTATATTGATAGGCCTTGGCTTCTTGCATCTAACAGTATCAATACAATCACATACAATGGGGCCAAATTCATCTGTACTTAATACAATTTGATATCATACATTGATTGAATAATATAATCATAAAATGCGTAATGAATAAAATGAAATATGTTAGCATTGCCTTATGTGATTGTATTTGAAGAATTATTATTGGTACAGTTGTATCTCTATTGTTCAATATTGAATATGGCTAAAAAAATTAATATTATTTTTGTGAATTTACTATTTTTTTTTAATTGACTGTTATGATTTTCAATTATATTATAAATCGCCATTACTTATAACTTCAAAACTATACAATGAGTCGTAAACAGACAGTAAACCCTTTTAATGCTTTCCTTAAGCGATATCAAAATCCTTTGTCATGCTTATCCTATCTCTTGACTGCTCGACATAAAGTACTGTGCCTGTTGAAAATCACTGCATTACAATGGACTTATCATTTTTGGAAGAATAACTGTTTATATTAAGAGATATTCGATTGTTTTTTTTTTTTTTTTTTTTTTTTTTTTATTTTTATCTGTTAAGATCAAATTAAAGCACAATACCCCTTTTTAAAATAATTAAAAGTTATTATTTACGTCTCTTATCGTATTAAATTGGTAGGTTTTCAGGAAATCTCCAAACTTCACTAAAACATATTTACGACCATCAAAACTTCTCATTGTTGACCGTAAACTGCTAACTGTAGGATATTGCTTCAGGTTTTATTTATAAAATTAGGTAAAATATTATTTATTGCCTATTAGGTAAAAATAGCCTATTATAGGCTGATATTCCCTCATTTGGCATATGGTGTAAGACTTTGTGGAGGCTGTTCTAAAGAAAAACTAGAGAGAGTCTTTCGACTCCAAAAGAAAGCAGTTAGAATAATAATAAAAAAAACTAAAATTCAGATAATCGTGTCGGGGTGCTTTCTCGGAGCTTGGGGTTGTGACTCTGCCCTGTCTGTATTTTCGGTGTGGTCCTTTAATGCCGCTCCAAATGCACCATGGTGCGGGGCAGTGACACTCACCAGTATGAAACTAGAGGCAGGGAAAGCTTGCGGGCTCAGCGACACAAGAAGTGACAAAGAGACTATTTGTATGCTTTTACAACAGGTAAAAAAACTTTGTGAATCACTTTTTCAGATCAGCTCATATTGTTTGATCCTAAAAATTATTTTTATAAGATTGTTTATTTTACATGACTTAAAGTGTACAGACATAGTAAAAGATACATGTTTATTACAACCACCAATATAAGTATTTAGAATAAGAAAACATTTAATTTTTGTCTAATAACTTATATGGTGAAAATATTCCAAACATATTCATCTGTATACAGACATGCTACGGTATTAAAGAAAACAATCATTTGTCATATTTAATACAGCTTTTGTAAAAATAATCAACAATATTATAAATTAATTTATCACTATACAGTTATATGCAACATAATTTGATATAATTTTTGAACATTTTAGACAACATTTTTATATTTATTAAATTGTTCTTTCGTACTATGGCGATATAATTTTCTTTGGGATAAAGGCCTGCCACAAAACAACATTTCACCAACAGGTTGATCGATGTGCGATTTCCTTGCAAAGATGGGGCTGAAGATTTAATGTTTCCAAAACAACTCGTCCTATCTCACTTTTTGCCATACTTTACTATGAGAGTGAATTAATTGTGTCTAGTGTGTATTAATGTTATATTGTTTACCTGTGCCAAGTATAATGAGGTAACTAATTAAATATACAAATCACAGAGCACTACACTAATCAACTGAATTTTAAAAATGTCACCTACTCTTCTAGCTGACATATAAGTAAAGACAAGGAGACTTCTGTTTTGTATACTTGTTTTTATGACAATAGAAGAACACCATGCATAAACTATTAATCACTCGAAACTTAGTTTCTTACTTGTTTACTGACGTTTAAAAATTAAGTTACTTATTTTTAATTACTTTTATTACTCGAATTAGATATTTAATTAAATTTATTGCAGATATTTTGTCTTGGTAGCGAATTTATGGCAGATGACTTTAAATAGTATAGATATTTCATAAGTTTTTTTTAAGATTTACAAGCCCTACATTATTTACATATTCTATCCTAAAAAAATAATTCCATCGTCAGTTTTAAACTTGAGTTACACCTTTAATTTAAGAATTTTTCCAATGCAAAAATACTTAAAATTCTGTGATGGTCTGGTATTTTTATATTTTTTCTGTGATGGTAGTACTTATAGAGAGAAGTCCACCTTACCCAGTGAGTAAAGGAAAACTCATTTTGCAGTCATAATAAAAGAATAAATACATTTTCACAGCAGTGATTCAACATTATTATTCACTGAACTACATACATTTTGTTGTATTTGTTTTCATGTTTTATATATATATATATATATATATATATATATATATATATATATATATTTTAGGATGTAATAAAATTAAACTGAGTACCCTTATATTTATTTTTATTAAAAATTCATTATACAACATGTTTCGACTTTCTGGTCATTTTCTAGTATAAATTAAATAAGTTGAGTATATAATAATTTTTAAAATAAAATTGTAAAACATGTGGTTTTTGTAAATATTGATGAATGTGGATAAGTTGGTGATATTTTTAGTTATAATTTTTAATGTATCGAATCTTATCAAAAATAGGGTTTGTATAATTGATTTGTGTGTTCAACATGTTCAGTGGATTATCTTGTTGTGCCAAATATATATGTAATTCTTCTGTTGCATTCATTTTCTTGCCCTTTTTCATAAAATTTAATATTTCCATGTTTTCTTCTATTTTTGTGTACGTGTGGTTTGTAGAGAGCAAGTGTTCTGCGAATGTGGATTTCATTGTAGTTGTGTTATAGCTTCTGAGAGCTTGTATATGTTCTTGAAAGCGTGTTTTGAATGGTCTTCCAGTTTGTCCAATGTAGAATTTATCACAGTCTGTACAATTAATTTTGTAAATACCTGATTTGCTGTAAATGTTGTCATTATTATGCTCTTTTTGAGATTTTTTATCTAAAATGTTGAATGTGTTGTTGCGTGTGGTGAAACTTAGTTTGTAATTTGTATTTTGAAAGGTTTTTCGAATAGCTTTGTTTAGGCTTGTGTTATATGGTACGTTTATAAATTTGATCTTCTTTGGGTCTTGATTTGTTGAGCTGTTATTTCTTTTCTTCTTTTTGTTTCTTATTAGTTTTTCAATCATGTTTGGTTTGTATCCGTTTTTTATTGCCAAATATTTTATTATATTTTTTTCTTCAGTGAAGTGTTTCTCGTTCATTGGTATGTTTATTAGACGATTTATCATAGAATGGAAAGTTGATAATTTGTGTTGCCAGGGATGATTGGATGTAGATGGTATTATAAGGTCGGTTTGTGTGGGTTTTCTGTAGATTTTGAATGAATGTTTATTGTTGATTTTGGTAATTGTTAGATCTAAATAATTGATTACATCAGTTTGGGCTTCTTTAGTGAATTGTATTTGGGGGAACATAGAATTTAAATAAGATAAAAAATCATTACTTTCTTCCAAGTTTCCATCAAATAAACAAATAATGTCATCTACATATCGGTACCAGTATATAATTTTGTTTCTGAACGGGTTGGATGGGTGCATTATTTTCTTTTCTTCCAGATTGTGTATAAATATATTCGAGAGAAGACCTGACAATGGGGAACCCATTGCTAGACCATTTCCCTGTTTGTAGTAAGTTGTATTAAATTGGAAATAATTTTGATCTGTACAAATTTTTGTTAATGTTGTGATGTCTTTTATTTCTTGGTTGTTCAATGAGAAATTTTTCTTCAAATCATTTTCTAGAATTTGTAATGCTTCTTGAGGGGGTATGTTTGAATACATGTCTTTTATGTCAAATGAAAGAAATAAACTGTTTTTAGGTATGTGAATGTTATCAATCTTGTTGACGAGATCTATTGTATTTCTTATGTTATAATTTGTATTCCAAACAATGTTATTTTGTATAGTTTTGTTCAGATATTTACATAATTTGTATGTTGGTGCGTTTCGAAAATTAACTATAGGTCTGATTGGTATGTTGAGTTTATGTGTTTTTGGGTATCCTTTCATTTGTGGGGCTTTTGGGTTGATCATTTTAAGGTTGTTTTGTTCTGCTTTTGATAGAGTTTTACAGCGTGTTATTGTATCATTTGTTCTCTTCAAATAGTCTTGTGTTGGATTTTTGTTTAATTTAATGAATTCGTTGTCATTGATAAAGTCCATAACTTTTTTATCATAATCTTCTTTCTTAATCATGACAACTGTGTTTCCTTTGTCTGCTTTTGTTATAATAGCATTGTTTGTTTTTAACTTATTTGAGATAGATTCTATCAATTTCATTTCTTGTTTTGATGTTTTTTGTATTAGTGATTTGGTTGGATTTAAATTTGTTTTGTTCAGTTCATGAATAAAATTGTGTTGTAGTGGTTCTTGATCTGTATTATATATATATATATATATATATATATATATATATATATATATATATATATATATATATATATATATATGTATATATATATATGGGTGTGTGTAGTTACAGTACAGTGTTTAATCCCATTCCCTCTAGCTCTATTCTAACATATTTTAGAGAAAGACAAAAGTATATGTTATATATCATGTTTTTAATATAATAAGATTCTCTTTGGTGGAAATTTTCAAAACATTTCATTTACTAGGGTTTGAACAGTTTTATAAATAAGTTGTTTATTAATTGTTCCAAAATATATTCAACCAAAGAAATAATATTGTTTCACTGACCACGGAACAAAAACTTAATGCATTTATACATTTAGCTTTAAAAATACTGTACCCATTCATTTATTTGGTGTTAAAAAAGGATAACTATTTCAATAACTGGTAAAAACAAAGTCAAGGCCTCAGAACATTGCCTTAATAACGGTATCTGACTAAGCAGAACCAATAATGGAAGCAAGCAGATTTAATTCCTTTGTGAAGTGACCACACACAATGACCACATCATTAGGGCAATTATCAGGCAGAGGAGGCTTGACTTCACCCATTGTGTGGAACTCCTTCCTAAAGAAACCATGCCCTGTCAGAGGCATCCTAAAGATGCCATGCCAGTGTCAGAGCATATGCCATGACACAGGCAAAAGTCAATATACTTGAATATATCTCCTCGATATATCCAAAATCTAAGTTTGGGTACGATGTGTAAGGTACAGTGACCGTCAATGACCGTCACCCTATTTCCGTTGCAAACCATCAGATGCACTTCACGGAGTGTATGCTCTGCCGAAGTATGATTTCTTCTTTACGCGAACACAAGGTGAAAATGTGTTCTACATCTCAACGGCAAACAAGTCGAGAGTGATCACTCCAGCTACAGTCATAGATGTGTCATTCTAGTGATACATGCTATATTGTATATCATAACCTCTTTATTCACCTTAAGTGGTTGACAGCCATGTTTCTACCCTGTACTCTGTAGATACATCCGACACCACACTCGACAAATGTTGTTCTTCTATACACAATTTTTACATATTTTGACGTCTCAGAGTTGTAATTGTCTTGAAACAATATAGTGATTTCATTTTAACAAACACCTGGATCAGCTAATTAATTAAGTCAATAAAGCAGTAAATCTAACCGATTCTGACAAGTAAAGAAGTCAAATTACCACATTGACTATGTTTTCACGTAATTATCGTCAGGAATATCTCTAGCCAAATACTTCCCCCAGACGGCGTATTATCGCCTAATTTATCTCCGCCTCGCCTACGGAGTGACATTGTTGAGTGTCTGTGCAAAGAACCCGTTCATGAGGGTTTTTAAGATACAAAAACAAGCACGTAATTGCATATTCAATTTCAGAGATCTTTGAGGAGAACATATAGAAACTGTAACTGTCGACTGTCTGCCTATATATTTTATAAGCAACATGGTTTAGTACGTATAAGTGCCTTATGACAAGTGGCCGAGGCATTCATTTGTATCAGACTAGAGGAAGGAAAAACTACCCAACTAGTAGACACAGATCGTTTATGTTTATGGATCGTTTGTTTATGGACACTGGCCCTCAAAAGCAGGTTTTCATTTTATCAACATGTCGACAAATTCGCTAAAAATTTTCCCAGCACACAAAACGCTCAAGACTATTTTCAAAAGCTTTTTAGTCTTCGAAACATGTAATACTAAATTGTTGGCATACGACTGGGGATCCACCCAATAATGAGATTTAATCCGTCGTTGTAGATCTGAATATTGGCTTGGGAATGAAGTGTCTAATGATGCTGGTTTTACAAACCACACTTACAGTATGAATGCGAAGTAGATCTTGAATGAATTGAAACATTTTAGTTCCATAATGGTATTTTCTATACATGTCTTCTGCAATAAACGATTAGATTTAACTGCCTAAGCCCTCTGTCATTCTGCAAAGCTGCTTTGAAGGCCTTAGGAACGACGAGTAGTGTAGGCTAGTAGTTTGTGAATGATTTCAAGGTTTCCGGAAGATGAAACAATGTAAAAGAACCCAACGACGTTAGCAATTTAGTCTACTAGCACAACTGGGTAAAGCTATAAGCGAGAGAGAATAACAAATTGCTTAAATAGTTTTTTCAATATAGTCAATAAATCAAATACAAGTAGTAATAAAATGTCATTGCTGAATAATTGGCTTTTAAAAGTATAAATATATTTAATGGTGACAGGTAATTATATATGTTTTTGGTTTCAACATAGTATATTTTCATTTGAATACAGAGTAGTGATTGAGTTTGAAGTATGTCAGTTTTCCTTTCTATCATTACTCTTCATACAAATTATAATATGCAAACAAAGTTTAATCAAGTTTGAATAGTAAGTACATACTGAAAACAATCAAAACATTCCTTAGTAAACTATAGGGAATTTAACTAATATATTATTTAGTAACTTACTTCAGACTGCTTTGCAGTCTGTAATTATACTGGTGGATGACTAGTTGATTATATTCTCCACGAATATGCAAAGCGATTCCTTTGAGAGACGGTATCTCCAGCCCTTCCCAACGGTAGTTTGCCAACGTTTTCATTCATTTATACACCGGAAATTGGCACTAAAAATGTCGTCATGGCGCAGTGCAATCCGTCTGTCAGTGGTGTGATTGTCATGTATATTATAAATAGTTTTCACACGTGTATATATTTTTACATAGCTAAGTAATTTCAATAAAACTACATTAATATTTTTATTTATTGTGGGTAGATCATGATAATCGAAACAGTACATTGTACTAGGCATACAATTTAACTAAGCATACAAATTTTAAAAAAACGAAAACTATGCTCTGGAAACAAACTGTGTTTATATACCAAATTCCTCATTTATTTTCTAAATTATAAAAAAGTAAATTGTTATATCTAATAAATCTATTGAAAATCAATTTTAAATCTTTATGACTGCTATAGAATGATCCAAAAAGTTTACATTATTATCTTACCTCCGTCAGATAGTTTAACTTGACCGCAGGATAGAGGAATAAAACTTATTGTAGTGTACGTGCAATAGTGATTATTATTAACCTGTACAGTGGTACTGACCTACTCACCTTCCTTTACACATATTTGGTGATGTGTGTTTATACAAACAGTGTACTGGTAAACAATGTAAAGCACTATTTTTTAATTTACCTTCATTAGGTAAGAGTAAATATTACTATCCATTGTTTTTAAGGAAGTCATCCTAAAAATTATGACGTTATATACTGAATTTCTTTTTTTTTTTTTTTTATCCTCAGCCTAAATGCCAATTGTCCTTTTATTTTAAATTTACTTGTTAGCAAATTGCATGATTGGTTGACAATATTTGGAGATTTCCAATGATTCAAGTGTTTAAGGCAACAAACATAACGTGTCGACAGGTAAGACAAACCTGTCGTCTTCAGGTGTTACTTAACACATTAAAACTAGTTTTAAATGTAGGCTAAGGTATTAAGTAGCACCTGAAGACGACAGGTTGACAAACATGTCGAAACTTTGTATTTGTTTCCTTACGCACTTGAAACGTTACGTTTAGTTATAAAAAATTAATTTATAATGTTATATTTTACTTTTTAAATGTTTATTTATGTATTATTTTTAGCATACTGACAGTTAGGCCGGTTACACACATATGCATCTCGCACGGTGCGACTAGCATTTTTCTTGCTACTAGCATGCAGCTCGAAGACCAACCTGTGTTAATCACATAGAGCTTACACAATACACACATATGCGACTGGCACGGTGCTACTGGCACGGTGCTAGTCGCATGCAGCGTGCAGCGCCACTAGGAACCGATCGGTCGGTGTTTTGGCGCTGCATGCAGCGTGCATCTTGAGTTAGCGCATGCCCAGAACATATTTCCAAGCCCTGACGCTCTTGTACCCACGGTGTACTACGTTGACAAGTGCGGAAAGTCACTTTTTGAATAGCTTGAGTTTTGTTAATAATAATTTGTAATTAAATAGTGTATACCCCAGTTTAAATTAGCTGTTTGCTGATAATGCATTGGCTACTTTTAACATTTTGACGCCAATAAGGGTGTACCCAATATTCACGTTCAATATTTATTCTTCTTTGACGTCGTCTTCTTCAAATGACAGTAAGTAACAACAGCATTTCATCATCCGACGACGACGACATTTTCCAATGAACTGAGCGCCAAAAAGTCCCCACCTCTCTCACCTTGCCACTAGCATGTGCCACGAGCATGCAGCCTGCATGCGGGTTACACAGTACACACATATGCATCTCGCACCGTGCTACTGGCATCAAAAATGCTAGTCGCACCGTGCGAGATGCATATGTGTGTAACCCGCCTTAGGATACTGTTCTACGCAGATCATATGAAAGATTAGTAAAACAATCTTTATCATATTATGGTGGTCTTTCAAGAAGATTATTTTAAGGCTATATGCCTAATTAAAACGTTTTAATTCATAGTTTGCATTCCATAAAAAAATAAATAAAAAAAACCTTTTGCGTAAAACTTGTATAAACAATACCATTCTATATAACATTTATTTAAAAACTCGTTTTGCCATATAAGTGGGCTGTGTTTATTTTTTGCGCTTAGTTATTAAATAAATAAACTTAATCCCTCTATTAGTTAAAGCAGAGAATGTATATATGTTTTTTTTTCATGAAACTCTTGGGAAAAACATTGCGAAAATCATATAGAAACTGTTTCGTTAATAGTGTATACAGTTTTTCATAAATTTCTAAGTACAAACACATTTGCTTAAACATTTGCATAAACACAACACATTTGCTTAATTCATATACAGCTAATATCATATACATGTGTTTTATTGGGTTTGAATGATAATATAAATACACTATCAATATCCTACGAAGACGATGTTTTATGAACGGAAATCTAATTCGATGAAGTGTCAAGTTCAGAGAAGATATGCTGGAAATGATTTAGCCTTTATCAGATGCTTGTCACTCCGAGTTAAAAAGATTATGGATCACTTCAAACTGGGTATGTAAAAACAAGATGCATGCACTGTACTAGCATGTATTGCATTACGTACACGCAAACTGCATGTTTTGGCATTACAGTGGTTCTTATGAACACATGATCAAAAATAAATTAATGAAATAATGTTGTTTTAAATACGGTCACGCTGATCATGCATCCTTAAAGACTAAGTTACTTGAATCGTTATAAAGCAACTACTCCTTTGAGCCTAACAATATTTAGTAACTTAAAGAATCAATTTGACTGTTTCTGTTACTATTTTGAAGTTCATTGTTATACTATATGATTATATTAATCTTATTGGAAACCCAAAAACAATTTAGAGGTTGAATATAGTATTATCTTCTAAGAGAGTCATCTCTTAATTAAAAAATGAATTAACTGAAGAAGACAATGAGCCCTTAGTAGGGTAATTTGGACATGACTTAAGGAATTTATTTGTAATGTATTCAGTATTAAAAATGTAAATAATGCTTTGAGAGATATTCTGAAATTGATTCAATGATGTCAAATTTTTTTATATTTTTAGATGTTATGAGATTATCTTTGTCATTAGGTTTTATATATATATATATATATATATATATATATATATATATATCACTTTTATGTTTTTAGTATTTGCATAGCTTGTTAAGATTATATATTCTTTGGGATGTTTTAAAAAATGGGGAAAGCAACATAAATCTCGAGAGTATTGGTATAACAATATTGGTATAAGTTAAAATAATTATACAAAATCAAAAATATTAACTATAGTTTTTTCAAAAAGAAAATGATTATTTCATTTGTTTGAAGGAAAGGGAAAACAATATTTATTCTGTTACTCTGCAACCTATTGAATTAATGTTTGTTTTTAATGTACTCATGAAGGTATCTCCCTGAACAGGCACTTTGCCTTAGGAACCATATTATTTATCTCTTGAAAGTATTCTTACCATGTGAGTATCATAAAAGAATTTCAAATGCTATATTTTTACACAATACAAGTTTGTATTTTTTTTTTTACTTTCTGTTTTTATTAAATGTTCTGAATCTGTTATATTGTACTGATTAAGAAAAATAAACTTTTATATTATTCTTTGTCTACGTAAATGTTATATCAACTAAAATCTCATTTCAGTATTCAAAACAATACGTTATATTTACTTTCTGTGTTTTGACTATTTAACATCACATAGCATTTAATTGTTTCTTTAATGAGAATAACATTGCAGAAAATTAAATTATTTGTATATAATAAATTCTTATTCAGGGTAATAATATTACATTTTTGTAATACGTCCTATTGTAATTTATAATGTTGTTGTGTATTATCTATAAAGGAGAATTCTTGCCCGAAATTTTCTATGAGTGAAATGGAATAATATTTATACGTGTCAATACATATAACATCTGAAATTCATTGGTCTACAAGGGTATATCCAAGCAACAAAAGGAGGACATTGTTGGTTGTTTGAAACAGCTCGTCAAATATTTGTTGGCCTGAGAGCCACAAGGAAGCCTTTTCAGAGCTAGCTGGACATAACATCTGGTTTTCTCGGTAGACTCATTCCTGACCAGAATTTGTAAAAGGTTTTAACAAACCTAGTTTTTGAAACTTTTTCATTTAAATAGTGAATCTATAAAACAATAATTACTAGTAATAAGTTAATTAACCCGTATACAATTTAACCACAAACTGTTGCATAAACTACCGGTAACATTATAATAATATAATGTCACATGTTTAAAAGGATCTGATAAGTGATTTGTAATATATATATATATATATATATATATAGTAATATAAAGTTTAAATTAGGGCTACTTACGTATTTTAGGATGTAATAAAATTAAACTGAGTACCCTTATATTTATTTTTATTAAAAATTCATTATACAACATGTTTCGACTTTCTGGTCATTTTCTAGTATAAATTAAATAAGTTGAGTATATAATAATTTTTAAAATAAAATTGTAAAACATGTGGTTTTTGTAAATATTGATGAATGTGGATAAGTTGGTGATATTTTCAGTTATAATTTTTAATGTATCGAATCTTATCAAAAATAGGGTTTGTATAATTGATTTGTGTGTTCAACATGTTCAGTGGATTATCTTGTTGTGCCAAATATATATGTAATTCTTCTGTTGCATTCATTTTCTTGCCCTTTTTCATAAAATTTAATATTTCCATGTTTTCTTCTATTTTTGTGTACGTGTGGTTTGTAGAGAGCAAGTGTTCTGCGAATGTGGATTTCATTGTAGTTGTGTTATAGCTTCTGAGAGCTTGTATATGTTCTTGAAAGCGTGTTTTGAATGGTCTTCCAGTTTGTCCAATGTAGAATTTATCACAGTCTGTACAATTAATTTTGTAAATACCTGATTTGCTGTAAATGTTGTCATTATTATGCTCTTTTTGAGATTTTTTATCTAAAATGTTGAATGTGTTGTTGCGTGTGGTGAAACTTAGTTTGTAATTTGTATTTTGAAAGGTTTTTCGAATAGCTTTGTTTAGGCTTGTGTTATATGGTACGTTTATAAATTTGATCTTCTTTGGGTCTTGATTTGTTGAGCTGTTATTTCTTTTCTTCTTTTTGTTTCTTATTAGTTTTTCAATCATGTTTGGTTTGTATCCGTTTTTTATTGCCAAATATTTTATTATATTTTTTTCTTCAGTGAAGTGTTTCTCGTTCATTGGTATGTTTATTAGACGATTTATCATAGAATGGAAAGTTGATAATTTGTGTTGCCAGGGATGATTGGATGTAGATGGTATTATAAGGTCGGTTTGTGTGGGTTTTCTGTAGATTTTGAATGAATGTTTATTGTTGATTTTGGTAATTGTTAGATCTAAATAATTGATTATATCAGTTTGGGCTTCTTTAGTGAATTGTATTTGGGGGAACATAGAATTTAAATAAGATAAAAAATCATTACTTTCTTCCAAGTTTCCATCAAATAAACAAATAATGTCATCTACATATCGGTACCAGTATATAATTTTGTTTCTGAACGGGTTGGATGGGTGCATTATTTTCTTTTCTTCTAGATTGTGTATAAATATATTCGAGAGAAGACCTGACAATGGGGAACCCATTGCTAGACCATTTTCCTGTTTGTAGTAAGTTGTATTAAATTGGAAATAATTTTGATCTGTACAAATTTTTGTTAATGTTGTGATGTCTTTTATTTCTTGGTTGTTCAATGAGAAATTTTTCTTCAAATCATTTTCTAGAATTTGTAATGCTTCTTGAGGGGGTATGTTTGAATACATGTCTTTTATGTCAAATGAAAGAAATAAACTGTTTTTAGGTATGTGAATGTTATCAATCTTGTTGACGAGGTCTATTGTATTTCTTATGTTATAATTTGTATTCCAAACAATGTTATTTTGTATAGTTTTGTTCAGATATTTACATAATTTGTATGTTGGTGCGTTTCGAAAATTAACTATAGGTCTGATTGGTATGTTGAGTTTATGTGTTTTTGGGTATCCTTTCATTTGTGGGGCTTTTGGGTTGATCATTTTAAGGTTGTTTTGTTCTGCTTTTGATAGAGTTTTACAGCGTGTTATTGTATCATTTGTTCTCTTCAAATAGTCTTGTGTTGGATTTTTGTTTAATTTAATGAATTCGTTGTCATTGATAAAGTCCATAACTTTTTTATCATAATCTTCTTTCTTAATCATGACAACTGTGTTTCCTTTGTCTGCTTTTGTTATAATAGCATTGTTTGTTTTTAACTTATTTGAGATAGATTCTATCAATTTCATTTCTTGTTTTGATGTTTTTTGTATTAGTGATTTGGTTGGATTTAAATTTGTTTTGTTCAGTTCATGAATAAAATTGTGTTGTAGTGGTTCTTGATCTGTATTGTCTGTGTTTTTTATTGCAATATGTAAATTTAAAAGTTCGTCTTGGATTGTATTTTTCTTGAAATCAAGATTAATATTGTGTTTTAATGATTGTCCTAAAATATGGTTTTCTTCTTCTGTGAGTTTAATTTCTGTTAAATTGTGCACTCTAGGGTAAAATGTATGAGTAATTGTTGTATTGTCTTTGTAGTGCTTGTGATTTTGGGTTTTAATTAGATTTTGTATTTTATTGTTATGTCTTTCTTTCTTCTTTTCTATCATAGGTGATATCCAATCTTCAATGTATTGTTGTATTTCTTCTATTGTTTCTTGATGAAAATGTGAAGTAATTTGAATGTAGATATCTCTTTTTAAATGATTAATTTTATTGAGCTTTGAATATAAATAGTTTATTTCTTCTTTAATCTAAATTTTTTTAGCAGTTTCAATTGTTTTTTGAGCTGCTATTGATTTAGAGTTTGTCCAAATGTTAACAAAATTGGGTGTTATGTTGGTAGATAAACATTTTTTGTTAAATTTTATGTCTTCTTGAATAGTAAGGCATTTGAAGGTTAGGAATTTGTATTTATGAATTAACTTTTGGTTGTTAGCCATTATTATAAAGTAATATAAAGTTTAAATTAGGGCTACTTACGTATTTTAGGATGTAATAAAATTAAACTGAGTACCCTTATATTTATTTTTATTAAAAATTCATTATACAACATGTTTCGACTTTCTGGTCATTTTCTAGTATAAATTAAATAAGTTGAGTATATAATAATTTTTAAAATAAAATTGTAAAACATGTGGTTTTTGTAAATATTGATGAATGTGGATAAGTTGGTGATATTTTCAGTTATAATTTTTAATGTATCGAATCTTATCAAAAATAGGGTTTGTATAATTGATTTGTGTGTTCAACATGTTCAGTGGATTATCTTGTTGTGCCAAATATATATGTAATTCTTCTGTTGCATTCATTTTCTTGCCCTTTTTCATAAAATTTAATATTTCCATGTTTTCTTCTATTTTTGTGTACGTGTGGTTTGTAGAGAGCAAGTGTTCTGCGAATGTGGATTTCATTGTAGTTGTGTTATAGCTTCTGAGAGCTTGTATATGTTCTTGAAAGCGTGTTTTGAATGGTCTTCCAGTTTGTCCAATGTAGAATTTATCACAGTCTGTACAATTAATTTTGTAAATACCTGATTTGCTGTAAATGTTGTCATTATTATGCTCTTTTTGAGATTTTTTATCTAAAATGTTGAATGTGTTGTTGCGTGTGGTGAAACTTAGTTTGTAATTTGTATTTTGAAAGGTTTTTCGAATAGCTTTGTTTAGGCTTGTGTTATATGGTACGTTTATAAATTTGATCTTCTTTGGGTCTTGATTTGTTGAGCTGTTATTTCTTTTCTTCTTTTTGTTTCTTATTAGTTTTTCAATCATGTTTTTACAAAGACAATACAACAATTACTCATACATTTTACCCTAGAGTGCACAATTTAACAGAAATTAAACTCACAGAAGAAGAAAACCATATTTTAGGACAATCATTAAAACACAATATTAATCTTGATTTCAAGAAAAATACAATCCAAGACGAACTTTTAAATTTACATATTGCAATAAAAAACACAGACAATACAGATCAAGAACCACTACAACACAATTTTATTCATGAACTGAACAAAACAAATTTAAATCCAACCAAATCACTAATACAAAAAACATCAAAACAAGAAATGAAATTGATAGAATCTATCTCAAATAAGTTAAAAACAAACAATGCTATTATAACAAAAGCAGACAAAGGAAACACAGTTGTCATGATTAAGAAAGAAGATTATGATAAAAAAGTTATGGACTTTATCAATGACAACGAATTCATTAAATTAAACAAAAATCCAACACAAGACTATTTGAAGAGAACAAATGATACAATAACACGCTGTAAAACTCTATCAAAAGCAGAACAAAACAACCTTAAAATGATCAACCCAAAAGCCCCACAAATGAAAGGATACCCAAAAACACATAAACTCAACATACCAATCAGACCTATAGTTAATTTTCGAAACGCACCAACATACAAATTATGTAAATATCTGAACAAAACTATACAAAATAACATTGTTTGGAATACAAATTATAACATAAGAAATACAATAGACCTCGTCAACAAGATTGATAACATTCACATACCTAAAAACAGTTTATTTCTTTCATTTGACATAAAAGACATGTATTCAAACATACCCCCTCAAGAAGCATTACAAATTCTAGAAAATGATTTGAAGAAAAATTTCTCATTGAACAACCAAGAAATAAAAGACATCACAACATTAACAAAAATTTGTACAGATCAAAATTATTTCCAATTTAATACAACTTACTACAAACAGGAAAATGGTCTAGCAATGGGTTCCCCATTGTCAGGTCTTCTCTCGAATATATTTATACACAATCTAGAAGAAAAGAAAATAATGCACCCATCCAACCCGTTCAGAAACAAAATTATATACTGGTACCGATATGTAGATGACATTATTTGTTTATTTGATGGAAACTTGGAAGAAAGTAATGATTTTTTATCTTATTTAAATTCTATGTTCCCCCAAATACAATTCACTAAAGAAGCCCAAACTGATATAATCAATTATTTAGATCTAACAATTACCAAAATCAACAATAAACATTCATTCAAAATCTACAGAAAACCCACACAAACCGACCTTATAATACCATCTACATCCAATCATCCCTGGCAACACAAATTATCAACTTTCCATTCTATGATAAATCGTCTAATAAACATACCAATGAACGAGAAACACTTCACTGAAGAAAAAAATATAATAAAATATTTGGCAATAAAAAACGGATACAAACCAAACATGATTGAAAAACTAATAAGAAACAAAAAGAAGAAAAGAAATAACAGCTCAACAAATCAAGACCCAAAGAAGATCAAATTTATAAACGTACCATATAACACAAGCCTAAACAAAGCTATTCGAAAAACCTTTCAAAATACAAATTACAAACTAAGTTTCACCACACGCAACAACACATTCAACATTTTAGATAAAAAATCTCAAAAAGAGCATAATAATGACAACATTTACAGCAAATCAGGTATTTACAAAATTAATTGTACAGACTGTGATAAATTCTACATTGGACAAACTGGAAGACCATTCAAAACACGCTTTCAAGAACATATACAAGCTCTCAGAAGCTATAACACAACTACAATGAAATCCACATTCGCAGAACACTTGCTCTCTACAAACCACACGTACACAAAAATAGAAGAAAACATGGAAATATTAAATTTTATGAAAAAGGGCAAGAAAATGAATGCAACAGAAGAATTACATATATATTTGGCACAACAAGATAATCCACTGAACATGTTGAACACACAAATCAATTATACAAACCCTATTTTTGATAAGATTCGATACATTAAAAATTATAACTGAAAATATCACCAACTTATCCACATTCATCAATATTTACAAAAACCACATGTTTTACAATTTTATTTTAAAAATTATTATATACTCAACTTATTTAATTTATACTAGAAAATGACCAGAAAGTCGAAACATATTGTATAATGAATTTTTAATAAAAATAAATATAAGGGTATTTAGTTTAATTTTATTACATCCTAAAATATATATATATATATATATATATATATATATATATATATATATATATTATATATAACTTAGTATGTATTTTTCCAAAAAGCTTGCAATTTAAAATTAAATTAACGTAACTAATTTTATTTTAAATATACTATTATTATATTAAATTGGGTTCTTGGTGAAAGTAATCTTAAAATTCTCAATACAGTTTTTTTTATCGCCGTCTTTATTTACAAAACATTTATTGTCAATGTTTTACACATATAGTAATGTAAAAAACGTATTTGTGTATTAATGGTTTTTACTAAATACTTTAAATTATTTTTTGTTCATTTAATATTTGATTGTTTACGATTACTTTGTAACTGAATGCCGTAAGCATTATACATTATACAAAGGTTCTTTATATTACAATTAATTGTTGATTTCCTGTCTTTTCTGGTCACTTGGCGTTAATTTGATAAGCAAACTAATAAAACAGCTTTTTTAAATTTCTTTTTGATAAATGTAATGGATGCTGCATGAAAGACGTCAAAACCATTACTTGGTGTCAGATGTACAATATTCCTTCTGTTTTAGTGTGAGAAACGGGGCAGGTGAGGGAACAGTCAGTGTTTATTTAAAATGGTATAATGGAGGTTGACTGTGGAATCGTTAATTGACAGGTTCTGCTAGACCAATATTACCACAGACGTTCACTGTTTTTCTATCTTTAACTCATTCTGATTTCATGTATAAAGACACATGTCATGTACATATTGCGGCCTTTCACACAAATATTGTGACCAAACAATGTAATGAACTTACTTGGTTTTTTTTTTATTTAAGTTGTTATTTGCTATCTTGTACTAAATATGCAACATCAATTTATATCAATTTATAATTCTTCTAATTACCATTCACATACAACATCCTATTTTTATGCACATTTATGTACACGACTCTTGAATCTCATCATAGCATCAACGAAAAATTATCTTTGAATTCGTTATGTACAATTTAAAAACGCTTAACAAGTTTACCTATTAAAATTAATAGGGCCTGATAAGAATATATAGTATATCTACTACCTTAAACCATTTTATAAGCAATATAAGGTGTTTATCATGAAAAGTTGCAAAGTTATTTGCGGTTGAAGTTCTGAGAATACTTGATCATATGTTAAGTGGATTACGTTAAATGGGACCCAGTGGACACGTTTACGAAGTTTCAGTCTTGTCTTTCATAAAACTGAGATATTATTTTGTAAAGATTTCAGTTGAAACCTTTGTTCAGTATTAAAATTATGAAGGGATTAAAGTTTATTAAAACTCTCTTGTTGCTGGAAAATGTTTTGTTTAAATTTAAGGATGTTACTTAAAAACAATTTTTAAATAATTTTTCAACTTTTACAATTTATTTATTAATAAAAGTAAACTTTATGGTACTGTATAAACATTAATTAATTGTTCAATATGAATTCTTTGCTCAGTAAGCAATTTACTAAGCGATATAAAATATGGGTAAACTAGTACCCATATTTAAATATAAATTTTATTAATCATTTTCAAGAGTTTTCAAATAGTTAAACGTCATTTGGATCATATGATGATGTTTTATAAAATGTTAAGTATGAAATATTATATGGAAAAAAGCTTACTTGGGCAGATTGCCTGTGCGTAGCTTGAGTTTTTTTACTGAAGTAATTGTTGCAATTATGTTGGAGTGAAGAAATGTACATATTTACATATGGAGTAAAAATATAATTTTGGTTAATACATACAATAATGTGACCATAATACTGGTTTAGAAAATATTAACAAGAAAAATATCAAATATACTCTCAAATACTTAGTTGAGCATTTGCGTTCTTTATAAAATAAACTAAGAAGAATAATCGAAACAAAATGTAGAATGTTTTTGAGATAATATAATGAAATATGTAAATCGCATGCTAGCTTAAAGTTAAAAAATATTAAGATGAGATATTTTAAAATTGGGCATTTGTACTAAGCTGTCCACTGACTGCTTAGTACAAATATTAAAATGTAGTAACACTAATAGTAAAATGTGTACTATTTGTATCATATGACTACTTGTACAAATAGTAGTCTAAAATATACTCCCAAGTGTAAATTTATTGAACGTTTTTCTCCAACAATCATCGTACCCTTGATTAACTGATTAATCGTAATCTGAGTAACTTATCATATGACTTGTGATCTAGAATTATTTACTTACATAGCACGTATTCTTATTATAATATTACTTGACGTCAAAGTTACTGTTGATAACATTCCTGTTTTACTACAGAATAATTCTGAAAATTAACATCAGTGTAAGAAGAAAATGAACTTTTTGCAAACAATGTTGTAATTAGTTTTGTAACAAATGTAAATATATAAGTGCGTTTTTAATAATATTGGTGCTTTGGCATGGATGATAGAGAGTTGTAATCCTTATGTACAATAAATTGGCTGATCGATTAATATAGAATTTTCTTGCATATGTTAAGATTTGATTTCTTTTTTATTTTGATTTGGATGCTATTTTTTTATATTTACTTTTTTTTTATTGTTTATAGATGTGTATTAGTGTTTCTGGTTGATAAATTTGCAACATGACCAATAGGTATGTATTTTTTTACTTGAAAGTACATTTTGAATTATGCCTAGATTAATTGTTATGCCTTATGTTCCACCCCAGTTAATTACACCAGGAGCTGTTATGCTGAATGGATATCAAATTTAATAGTTCAATTCTGTTACTAGTTCAATGTGATATTTGAGATATAGGTAATTAAAGTATTAGTTTAAGAAAATTAAAAATTTTATTGGTACTCAATTAGAATTTTATTACATCCTAAAAGTAAGTGTAAGACAATGTAAAACAAATAATTTTTTGTGCATAAAAATCCTCATTAATAGTTTTGAAGAAATCTCTTGTTTGGTGAAACTGTTTATATATGGAAAATATGATGACATACCTTAACTAACATTTGATTTATTATTTTGCGTTTACTTATTGTTTTATTTTATGAATAGCTACATTTTAATTTATGAGCCCAAAAACATTAAAGGAAATGATTTCAGTTATATTCAACTAGATTCCTTTAATAAATTCAGATCCAATATATATTCAACAAAACTCTGTTTTGGGTTGGCACCGCCCAATATTATTTAAAGTGTGTCTGAGTACTTTTTCACTTAAATAATTTTTATTTACTGCATTCTTTACCTCAAAATCAATGTTAATCTAAGGTACATTTTACAAATAGTCTGTTGACAGCAATACAGTAAATTAGTCAATGTAGAATCTTAAATTATAAAATGCAGTTGTTATGTTAATAGAACGAAGTTTTTATAAAAGAATGTTAACAGTATTATTAGTAGTAAGTCTTTGTATTATAGTTTATTTAAATGGCACCATGATAAATTAGCTATAATTTAGTCAATGAATCAACGTTGTTTAGAATTAATAATTTTAAAAACTTTTGCTTAAATTGATCACATATTGAAAGTCAAATCGATTTTAAAAGTATTCAAACTTAAATCAGCACACATAAATTTATTTTATATATTATTAGATATTATATATATATATAATATCTAATACAACTAATAGATTATATGTATTAGTATTTTGATATTACCGTATAAATACGCTATTTAAGATAGCCGTATGTAATCACTCGTCAAGGACTTCCAAATATATTTTTTTTAACAAGCTTTTCAAATTGAAACAAATAATCTAAAATGAGGAGGCTAAAACTGAAGTTAGCACAGTACCCGTAACCATATTGAGGTAGATTTTTTTATGTTGGTACGATTTTGGGGAATCGGTATTTTAGTTTTACGCTTCGTTTAGTTTATAGCTCAATTTCCATCCGAAGCATTTCACATGCTTCCAACCAGTCACAATTTTTCAATGTTTCATAACGTTTTATGTAAATAATTCATAAATGTACAAATATTATCTACCTGTTATATATTTTACTGACCTAATTCAATTGTTATTTGGATGAATTAATAAATATTACATTGCATGTGTAAATCTTTCTCAAATGCTTTCTTTATTTTACGTAAGTTTTATAGCTACTTAGGCTCATCAGTATGGTAATAACTAAGTTTTATAGCTACCTAGGCTCATCAGTATGGTAATAACTAAGTTTTATAGCTACTTAGGCTCATCAGTATGGTAATAACTAAGTTTTATAGCTACCTAGGCTCATCAGTATGGTAATAACTAAGTTTTATAGCTACCTAGGCTCATCAGCATGGTAATAACTAAGTTTTATAGCTACCTAGGCTCATCAGTATGGTAATAACTAAGTTTTATAGCTACCTAGGCTCATCAGTATGGTAATAACTAAGTTTTATAGCTACCTAGGCTCACAGTATGGTAATAACTAAGTTTTATAGCTACCTAGGCTCATCAGTATGGTAATAACTAAGTTTTATAGCTACTTAGGCTCATCAGTATGGTAATAACTAAGTTTTATAGCTACTTAGGCTCATCAGTATGGTAATAACTAAAAATAAGGTTTCGTTTTTTGGCCATAAAAATACTTTAGGATATAAATGTCTTCTGATTTGTCATTGCCTCAGGACAGGTCTATCATCTGTATCCTTATTGCTTCCTTACTCAATACCTATTTGAAATTTAAATTATTTTCTATTGCTTCAACAAATTTTAACTAATGATCATATAGAGAATGTGATTCAAACTTGTAATACTTTCACTTGATAACTATAAACATATATAATCTCGTTTCATACTAGCAAAGCAAAATTGTATAGGACATCTAAGTGAACAAAGTTCTAGCAAAACAGAGTTTAACGAGTTCTTCAGTTTCTTCTTTCTACTTTCCTCTTATTCCTCCATTTTCTCGATCGTTACAACCTGAAAGTTTTCTCGGATACAAGTATATACTATCAAAATGTTACTTTATAAAATAAAATAATGAGTTCAAGTGACTTAATATTAGTATATTATTTTACTTTTATGCTTCTTTAATTTGTACCATTTTTGTGAATTTTATAACTGCATCTTCATGCAGCCCACAGTTGATTTAATTTTGTAAATTGATTTACAGTTTGTTGGTACATGGGGAACAGTTCATATTCAGTCCAAGATTGATACATATCCAGTAGATAAGTAAAGTAGTTTTGCTACATTTAAACAACAAACATGTTTATAATTACCATTCCTTGATGTAATATATATTTGGTCTTATATCTCCGTCACGACGTTGATTCGTCGTCTATACAGTAGACGTTTTATGACTAACCCCTTATTATGGGGGCAAATTTATATATGTTTGCACCTATTTGAGAAAAATACATACATTCCCATTTATGTCTTGTCATATTATTTTCATCTACAGACATAAAGTAAACTGAACTAATTGTTAACTCTAAGAGGTTAACCATAGTCCATGATATCATTATGGTGGTGGTGGTAATGGTGGTGGTGGTGGTGGTATACGCCATACTGGATGTGACTCATATGACTCCAGCCGACTATCTGAGCGTGAAAACGTAAATATATAATATGCTATCGGCAATGTATGTAATCCAGGCAATGTATAGAATGCCTAGGGATTCTATACATTGCCTGGCCGTTTTCGGTAAAGTATGAAAACGGCGTTCAAAATGAATTTACAGCTTTATGAAGGAATGTATAACTACACCGTCAACATATTGACAATATTATATACCAAGTGATGCTGTTAGAGAATTGCTGTCCTAAGGCCATTGATATGTTTCGTTGTTTGCTACACTTTAGTGGTAGTTGAAAATCACTATCCATTATTAAAATTCTGTTCACCATTGGTGTTTACACCTACCTTACGTTAAAGCCTTATGAATTGCCTGTCTTTAAAAATTCAGAATAATATAAATTTGTGATTATGAATACTGCACGATTTCTACATAGAAGAAAAATAGATTTCAATAAAAAATAAAAACGGTAGGCATTATTTTAAAAATATATACTGAAAGAGTTGACCGGACTAATGATCCAATTTCTTAAATTGAACACCTCTATCTGGGCGAGTGACGTGGATCATCTGTCAAAAACATATCAACTTTTAAATATAAAGATGGTTAAGCATGATACATTCTTTATATTTCAATAATAATGATAATGATTTATTCCACAGTAAATGTTACATTACACAAAACAGAATACAGTTTCGGAATTTACGTTTACCACAATTTCCAGTACTTATGGTCAACGCAACACTTAAAAAAATAAAATAAACTAATAAACTTGATTCCAGTCCAGTCTTGAACAAAAACAAAATAAACTAAATACACATTTTCATTTTATATGTATACATGTATATACATTTACACAAACTAGTATACATATATACACTACGTTTTTCTTTGCTTGTACAAACTAAAAGATTCAGTTGCTGGAAAAAACAAATTTAAGCTGGACATATCCTCTTGGGACCTTAGCCAATTTTTAAGTTTTTTGCTAAAAGCAGCTAAATTTTGGTAGACTTTGATATCATGGGGCAGTTGGTTGAAATACTTGGGCCCTATGTATTGTAATGACTGTCTAAAAAAAGATTTGTTTACTTTGGGCAACCTAAACATTCTTTGTTCACTTCCTCGAGTTTTGTATACAAGGTCAGTGGTCCCAGTAGTGCCACTTCGTGTATAAAATAGCCTTAATACTTTATATATATATATATATATATATATATATATATATATATATATATATATATATATATATATATAAAATGATGTTGGATTGGAAAAACTTATAAATATGTAAATAACTGAAATGAGCTCTCCCTTTTGTTTTAATGCAGCATTACACGGATAAAATGATTTTGAGTTGTTTTTAGTTTTTCAATTAAGACTTTATATGCTGCTCCCCAGCAATACAAGCCATATTGCATTATTGAGTCAATCGGAGCAAAATATCTTAGTAGCTTTGTGTTACAGATATTACGTAAAAAATAAAAAATCCTCATTACTGATTTCAATTTGTTGTGTAAATCAGTTATGTGTCTTTCCCAATTTAAATTTTGGTAAAGATTAACCCAAGATATTTAAATTTATCGACCTTTTAAATTTTCTCACAGCTACAGTTTATTTTCGAACAATTAGATACTTGGTATTTCAGTTATGATATGAAATCAAAACTGTTTGATAAATTAAAGTTTAACAATTTGGTTTTACCCACATTAACTTCAATTTTGTTAGAAATGCACCAGAAGTTTCAAATCTTCGTTTGCCTTTAATTGAATTTCATTTTGTTCCTTTTTCGAGTAAAAAAGTGCAATGTCGTCTGCAAACGCACTTATGTGGTTATGAAATGGTAATTATAGCAAGTCATTTATAAAAGTTAAAAACAATGTCGCAGATAATACGGATCCCTGGGGCACTCCAGTTTTTACATATACAGATGAACTATAATGGTTTTGGATTCTAACCTGCTGAAAGTGTTGAGTAAGAAAACTATGAAACCATTTCAAAGCACTTCACCTAACTCCCACAGCCTTCAATTTTGCTAGCAAAATATCATGATTTACAAGGTCAAATGCATTTCTGAAATCAATGAATAAACCTGTTGTCTTATAATTTGCATTTAAACTGTCATGAATCTTTTGTGTTACTACAGCTAAGGTGTCTTCAGTAGACATACCTAGGTTCCTAAACCCAAACTGGTTTTGACTGAAAAAATTAATTCTATCTAGATATTTACTAAGTTTTTTTTCATAAGTTTCTCAAAAATCTTTGAAAACACTGACAGTAAACTTATGGGTCTTAGTTCATCCATTTTCACTAAGGATCCTTTTTTAAATAATGGTATGATTGTACTTCTTTCAAAACTTCAGGAAATTTGCCTGTTTCAAAACTTAGATTAATTAAACGCACTAGAATAGTTGCTACATGATGGTCAATAGTTTTAATTGTTTGAACAGATATTTGAGCGAAACCTGAAGACTTTTTTCTTTAATCTTTTTAAAACCTAAGCATTTCAAGAATTGTTACTAGTGTTATAAAAAAATATTGTGGATATACGACGAAGGTCCGGCCCGGCCCGGCATGCAGAGATCAAAGTTTGTAGTTCCAGCATTGTTGGTCTGTCCTTGAACCTAGATAAGATATTGATTTATCTCTTCCGCTATTTGCTTGGGCTCGGTTATTAAAACTCCACTATCAAGCTCTACTTTACTCACGTTTATATTATTTGTACCTTTATTTACTCTGTTTATTATTCTCCAATATTATGAAGAATCCCCATTGCATTTATTAATTTTATTTGTTAGGTATACATTTTTTGCTACGTCTAAATCATTCTTTAGCATTTCACAGAATCTCTCATTATAAATACTAAAATTGCTGTCGTATGGCCATTTTTTGGCCAGGTTATATAACTTTTTTCTTCTTTTTAGTTTGTTAAGCAGATTTTAATTCAGCCATGGGCTAACTTTCTTAGCTTTAACTAATTTATTGACAGTGTTTGATATTTTGCAGTTATTTAATTTTGACATTATTAAACTCATAAATTTTTTAAAACTACTAGCTATATCTTGAGAAGTATAATACTCCAACCATTTAACTTTACTAAGATTAAGCTTAAGCTTAGGCCGCTTAAGCCTAATGTCTAAGATCACGTATAGCTTCCTCACACTAGAAGGTTTAGAAAATATATCATCAGCATTTCCATCAAGTAAAATATTTTTTACACGAAATATAATACGTATTTCAATAGTTTAAAGACGTTTGGTTTTCTTTTTTTTAATGACACAAATATTTTCCACATAGTAATATTCCGCCTGTTTATTCAGTGTGAAAAATATCAAATTGCACTCAATGTCGTCTTCACTGAAGAAAGACTAAATTAATATTTACTATTGTATAAATTATGGAGAATTTACTACAACTATAACCCTGTCAGCGACACACCAAGGCAGCCTCAAGTGTGGCGCTATAAATCACCTTCTGTGAGTCCGTGTTTATAAAAATATTTACTATCAAAAGAATTATAAAAAATTTTACTTTTAATATATTTCTGTTTTTTTGACATTTTTTTAATTTTTAGTAACTTGTATAATTAAACTAATAAAGTAATTATGAAATGTTTAAGTGTGTTAAAAAAGCCTCTGTTCTTGCTCTATTTCTGCCATACCGTGATTTACACTTGACCTTGGTGTGTCACTGACAGGGTTATAGTTGTAGTAAATTCTCAATAATTTACACAATAGTATTTAGTCTTTCTTTAGTGAATATGACATTGAGCGCAATTTGATATTTTTCACACTGAACAAACAGTTGCACATTTACCAAGTAGAAAATGTCTTTACATTATACAAATACGCATTATATGTTGTGTAAACAAAATTATAAAAACCATACATTAAAAATACGTACAATAAGAATTTCCTTTTTGATCGAATTTTTATTTTAAGGATAATAATTAAGCGTACAAGAAAAATATTAATTTACTTAAGGATGCACAGACCTACTTTTATATGCGTTAAGCTTCATTTAAATCCGTGATGGTAAAACATGTACCTGCAAATTGGAGTAGGTTGCACGTAAACGCATATTACATTCATGAACAAACATGCAACATAATTCATACCTTAAACATCAAGTCCAAACTTGATAAAATATCTTATATAGTTTAGTAATAATATTCATTACTATGGTCGTTTATCTATCGCTTATTAAGGCAACAGGAATCAATAAGTGATAGCATTGATTTCTTACACAAATAGATATCCCATCCAATGTTAAATTTTGAGTCTCATAATATCAGCTGTTTTTGTGGTCCGTTGTGGAGCGCTAGTGTAGTCCCATGTAAATGTAATGCAGTGTTTAAACCAGCTGTGGTTGTGGGCCTCACTAACTAACAAAATTACTGCCACAAATATTCCTATTAGATGGTTTATCTAATGTATGTTTATATAATCAATGGTGATAGCCATAATCTGAAATTCTAATTTAAATAAGAAATATATTTAGGAACGCTGCTTCTTATTATTTTGAGTATCGTACTGTAGCTACCAGGCGAGTAACAAAGACTAGATATATGAGCTGAATATACAAAAGAAAGCTCAATTTGGGTTGTATTTGTTGGCAAAATATCAATGTTCTTCCTCATTGAGGGGTTAAGAAACAAGAAAATATATGCAACTTTATAGGACTGCATTGCTGAAGTCCTGCATTGCACAAATATAACAACCTCTAATGACATTCCTGGGTTTGTTAACATATATTTTTAGTAGTATCCTATACTTAGCTCTTCTTTCTTCAGTATATTCAGTATATGGTTATCATAATTATTTATTACGGCCTTAAGAAAACAATAGTACCGTAGAGTCTTATTTCCACATTATACACGACATATTTTCTCAAGTCACTTGAACATCGATTCTGGCTAAAACATTAATGATTTAGAGTAACTATATTAGCTTTATCACAGTTCGTTATCATTAGTTATATAAAATAAAGACCTACTTACACACTATTAATTTACTCATTAATTAATAAAATTTTCTCAGTATTTATTTATTCTTTTTTTAATTGGCTAATTGTCATCAAATACAAGGGTGTTGAGTTCATTAGGTTACTTATGTAGTAAAATAAAAGCAATTACTTTATAGAGAGTATGTAGATTTAATTGTTCAACCACGGGAGATATTTTTTCAGATACAATTTTCTGTGTTTTTTTTAACAGAATAAAAACTGAACTGAAACGAATAAAGACTTACACATAGCAAGTTAGACACCATGAATAGACTATTTAGATTTTACGTAAGTCCAATGTATAGTTTAAGCCTTCACAAATACTGTGGTAGTAAAAAGCCGTAGACATATTTAGCAAATCACTCGTGGCACTAAAGACTGTTTTAAAATATCATAAAATAAAGCCTTAAATATTACTGAAATTGTGGATTTTAGATTGAAATCTTTATAATTTTTAAATAATTTTTAGGGCTTTTATTTTATGATATTTTAAAACCGTCTTTAGTACCACGAGTGATTTGCTAAATATGTCTACGGCTGTTTACTACCATAGTATGGGTGAAGGCCTAAACTATATATTGGACTTACGTAAAATCTAAATATTCTATTCATGGCGTCTAACTTGATATGTGTCAGTTTTTAAGTACAACGTTATGAGTTGCACGCTAAAACTTGCACGTCCACAGAAAACAGGACACTCGACAAGTGTTTTGTTGGACCACCGGACAAGCACTACTGTCCAGATCTACAAAGTGCATGGAGTGAGATCTTGGAACCTGTCCAGACAAGGGTAATTAAAAGCATTCCAGCAATCACTTAAAACAGTGGTTCCTCATTTCAGACACCGCTTTAAAATGCCTAAAAGAATATTCCATCTCGTGACTCCACTTTGTACATCCCCACACAACTCCACGGAACACCTAATGTTCCTTTACTCCCTGCCGTGGTTAGCATATATGGCAAACACGACTTTATTGTTCAGTAGATAGGTGTTTGAGGTACATATTATTATGTTATATTTGAATCAGTATCTAAATAAGGTAAAGAGACAATAAATGTAGCAACAAAGATATTGTAATCACAGTAGAATAGTGTGAGAAGATATGCACCACATAACTTGTTTATAATTACTAAACTGTATCTTAACACACTTAAGAACCATCAGTCAGCATCATAAGGTATGTGTAATACAGTTAAAAAAAATCATTAGACTAAAATACACGATGCGTCAATTACATTGCAGTCTCCATTTGTTTACATTAACTCTAACAAATATTTAATATTTTTACATAGTGAAATAAATGTTCCTAATTAATTTTTAATATTATTGAGCTGCAAAAGAGAATTATAAAAAATTAAATGGCTTTTAAAAGCAAAGAGGTCTTGCTTGGCCCCACTGTTTGCCAAGTTAATTAATATACAGGGTGTTTCGAAAGCGGTTGGCACAACTTCAGGATATAGTAGTAGACATAAAAATAAGCAAAAAAGTTCCTGTAAACGTGTGGCCTAATCTCACCTTGTTAAGTGTCTGTCTGTCTGTATGTGTTTTTCATTAAAAAAACTATATCTCAAACATGGTTTAAGCTAGTAATTTGAAACTTGGTATATTTGTTAATCTAGTTAGAGGTAGTTTAAATAAAAAAGGAAAAACATTATCAGTTTCAAAATGGCAACCATAAGAAATATTAAAAGTTAAATAACTTTAAAACCAATATTTGTATTGAAAATGTATTAATTAGCTTTAATTTATTAACAAATTCAAAGATACCTCAATTTTAAAAATCGGTTTGAAAATAAAATAGTAAAGCACTTTTTCATGTATGCTTGGTTAGGGGTTTTCACTTGTATGAAGTTCACTAACCAAATGTTTTAATTATTTTAAATATCAGCTGTTTTTATGTGAAGCCCCTTTTTATGTATGTTTTTTAGGGTTTCCTAAAAAAATAGCCTTTTGTTAATAACGAAATTTATTTTACATAAAACAAATCACAAATTGTATAATTGTATTATAAATGCTGTTTAATGTGACGCCCTCCTTCATCAATGCGTAGTTCAGCCTAAAATAATTAACTAAGCAAAGTATACTTTAAAATAATTAAAAAAATCTGTTTATATTGACTATGAAGTTATACATTTGGTTAGTAAACTTCATGCAAGAGAAAAACCCTAAACAAGCATACATGAAAAAGTGTTTTACTCTTATATTTACAAACGACCTTCCTTTGTTATTTTAAACTACCCCTAACTATGGTAGTAAATATACCAAGTTTCAAATTATTAGCTCAAACCATGTTTGAGATATAGTTTTTTAAATAAAAAACACATACAAAGAGACAGACACTTAACAAGGCGAGATAGGCCACATGTTTACAGGAAATGTTTTGCTTATTTTTATGTCTAGTATCATATCCTGAAGTTGTGCCATCCTCTCGCGAAACACCCTGTATATTTATAATAATACATAGTTATTATATTAAGTCAATTTTCAAAGTAAGAACCACTTTTCCATATAAAAGATAATTTTATTTTTGTGTAAGAGTAATATTTTAGTAATACTAATAGTATATATTTTATTATTGGTATTACTACTAAGGTGGTTCAATACCACTGTACGTGTATGGGTGGGTGGGTGGGTCAATACCAATGTACGTGTATGGGTGGGTGGGTCAGTACCACTGTATGTGTATCAGTGGGCGGATACACTATGTGTATGGGTGGGGGGATCGATCCATATTCCAAGATCGAATATGGATTTCGAATGAGTGTGATGAGTGTAGATGAGGGAATGTAGTCATTGTTACAAACTAAGGCTGACTTATTCCTTAGAAAGTGTCATTAACCCTTTTACCGCCGGCGCCCGTAGCGTTGGGACGTGCGAGAACCGCCAAGGTATTTTTTGATTAAGTCAATGCCACTGTAGGTGTATGGGTGAGCGGGTGGGTCAATGCCACTGTAGGTGTATGGGTGAGCGGGTGGGTCAATGCCACTGTAGGTGTATGGGCGGGCGGGTGGGTCAATGCCACTGTAGGTGTATGGGTGAGCGGGTGGGTCAATGCCACTGTAGGTGTATGGGTGAGCGGGTGGGTCAATGCATATCGAGCAGGAGTTGTGTGTCGATTCCGATATTGTATAGTAATGATATAAGCAAGAATAAAAATGTACTTTGGAAATTCGAGTACTATAAAGTGTAATACTATTGAAAATAAAATATATCTATATTTGATAATGATCCATTTTATATGTATTTATTAATGTCCACAAACATGTTCGTGACAATATAGAATGTACTTTTCTAAGTACATGTTTACGCGTTGAAAGTTGTAGCTTGAAAACATTTTAACGAAGACGACTTCCTAATTACAATATTCAGTTTTTTTTAACCAGTATGCTATATACCTTTTATTGAACGTTTCCTAGAACTTTAACTAACCGAAGCTTAGAGGAAAAGTCATAAAATTATATCCTGTACACAAAAACATTATTTGATGTACGAGTATATACTATAAAACTTTTGAATCTTAATTTGTAAACCTATTTGAAAACAATGTTTCCCAACTAGTAGGCGTACTGTTTAAGGTTAAGTGAAATAAAGGGGCATGAGGTTTGAGATTTACACTCATAAAATATTACTACAAAAACTTGCTCTTTAATGTAGTAGATAGATAGAAATGTAATTATTTGTAACTTAATGTTACATTTTCTATCTCTCTATCTACTCTGTTAAGTACTATATTAAAGAGCATTTTTTTGCATTAATTTTTATAAGTGTAATTTTATATAGAATTAATGTCCATGGTTTCTTAATCCATCCATTGTAAATATAATAATAAACTAAAAAAGAATCGCAATTAACATAGAAGTCTTACAGGAATATATTTATGATTAGCTTTTCGCCCGATTTTCTTAGTGATCGTTAATGACAGTTATTTTAACCTGAAATGTCTCGTTTAATGCATGCGAATCCATAACTTGTGTGATTAGCATAGTATGGTTTTAAGTATTGCATATTAAAAAATGCAAACTATGCATGTGCATTGAACTACAGATCAAAGTAATACAGTACATAATACTTATTTACCTATATAACCACGATTTTCAATTATATTATTTTATAAGCACTAGTTAGCTAATTAAAGCCACACTCACACTATAACTTGGCTATAGAGTAGAGTTATTTATCTGTGATAGGCACTGTTGAACCAACATTCATAGTATAGTTGTCTGCTCTTTGTGATCAGCTGTCAAGTATCCAACATTTGTTTAAGTGCATTACTGAGGCCGAAGCGACGAGTGGAGCAGGTCAGTTCGTTGTTAGCGTTCATAACTACTGTCGGCGAGTGGAGCAGCACAGTTCGTTGTTATCGTTCATAACTACTGTCGGCGAGTGGAGCAGGTCAGTTCGTTGTTACCGTTCATAACTACTGTCGGTGAGTGGAGCAGATCAGTTCGTTGTTATCGTTCATAACTACTGTCGGCAAGTGGAGCAGGTCAGTTCGTTGTTAGCGTTCATAACTACTGTCAGCGAGTGGAGCAGGTCAGTTCGTTGTTAGCGTTCATAACTACTGTCGGCGAGTGGAGCAGGTCAGTTCGTTGTTATCGTTCATAACTACTGTCGGCGAGTGGAGCAGGTCAGTTCGTTGTTAGAGTTCATAACTACTGTCGGTGAGTGTAGCAGGTCAGTTCGTTGTTAGCGTTCATAACTACTGTCGGTGAGTGGAGCAGGTCAGTTCGTTGTTATCGTTCATAACTACTGTCGGCGAGTGGAGCAGGTCAGTTCGTTGTTAGCGTTCATATCTACTGTCGGCAAGTGGAGCAGGTCAGTTCGTTGTTAGCGTTCATAACTACTGTCGGCGAGTGGAGCAGGTCAGTTCGTTGTTATCGTTCATAACTACTGTCGGCGAGTGGAGCAGGTCAGTTCGTTGTTAGCGTTCATAACTACTGTCGGCGAGTGGAGCAGGTCAGTTCGTTGTTAGCGTTCATAACTACTGTCGGCGAGTGGAGCAGGTCAGTTCGTTGTTATCGTTCATAACTACTGTCGGCGAGTGGAGCAGGTCAGTTCGTTGTTAGAGTTCATAACTACTGTCGGTGAGTGTAGCAGGTCAGTTCGTTGTTAGCGTTCATAACTACTGTCGGCGAGTGGAGCAGGTCAGTTCGTTGTTATCGTTCATAACTACTGTCGGCGAGTGGAGCAGGTCAGTTCGTTGTTAGCGTTCATATCTACTGTCGGCGAGTGGAGCAGGTCAGTTCGTTGTTAGCGTTCATAACTACTGTCGGCGAGTGGAGCAGGTCAGTTCGTTGTTATCGTTCATAACTACTGTCGGCGAGTGGAGCAGGTCAGTTCGTTGTTAGCGTTCATATCTACTGTCGGCGAGTGGAGCAGGTCAGTTCGTTGTTAGCGTTCATATCTACTGTCGGCGAGTGGAGCAGGTCAGTTCGTTGTTATCGTTCATAACTACTGTCGGCGAGTGGAGCAGGTCAGTTCGTTGTTAGCGTTCATATCTACTGTCGGCGAGTGGAGCAGGTCAGTTCGTTGTTAGCGTTCATAACTACTGTCGGCGCAGACATTTTATGTGTACATGAGTTTGAAGGTTATTTTCTAAGGAACAAAGAGGCTTAAGAAAAATATAACGCCCAGTTGTTTTTCTCATTTTATTGTACACTATGACATTTATTGTACACATTTTAAAATTGTATTACTAGTTTTAATACTTTTCACGCTTTTTGGAACAAAAAAGTACTGGAATTTATATTAGTTTTTGCTGTACATCAAACTTACACAGTTCTTAATCAAATACCTGCCAATTTATTTTAATGATGCCTTCATAACTGGTTTTGATAAGAATGTTTTCAATAAGTTTTATAATTTTTAATTTTGGAGAAAAGAAGTTCGTATCAGTTGCCTGAAAGATTGTTTCCTTGGCTTCTAGAGGTTATAAAATTAATTACATGGTCTTGCTCTAATCTCTATGAGATGTATAGTTACAATACATTACTTTCATAAATTTAAGTAAATACAGTTATTTTAAATAGATTTAAATAATTTTTTAATATCTTTAAAGTGATAATTTAAAATTAATTTAAATCAACAAGACCAAGTAATGAATTTTACGATCTATAGACGCCATGAAAACATCGTTTCAGGGAATGGATGAGAACTTTTTTCCAAAAAATTTTAAATTCTAAAATTTATAAAACTTATTAAAAACAATCCTACCAATCAGGCAGGTATTAAATTATAAATGCAATACAACGGCTGGTTTTTTTTTAGATATAACGGTGTAAATTTCATGTACTGTAAAAACTAGTTAATATGTCGTTAATTATTTTTCAAACTAAGGTACATATTATTAAGCTATTAAAGGTACTAGTAATAAAATTTCAAAATTTATATTTTATAACGTAAAATTAAACTAGGAAAACAATGGTTTGATTTGATTTTTCGTACGCCTCTTTGTTTCTTGGAAATCAACCTTCAAACTCGAGTGCACTTAATTTCTGCGCCAATAGTGGCCGTCTTACAGGAGTGAGTTTATATATATATATTTGTTTTAATTTTGTTTGTTTCATGTAATTTTATTTGATTTAGGCTACTAAATACAGTATGATCAAAAATCTAGCCTTATTGTCTCGATAACTTTTACCACAGTAGCTAATCTAGACTAAATAACTACGTGTGATAATAATGTACCAATCAGAAGAAGGCTAATTTTTCTTCTCAGAAAATGTCTGTACCCCTATTATTATATTTTTTGGATTAAAATATCGTAATTTATCATACAATACACTACCATTTATGAAACTAATAGTCATATTATTTGGTGCACTACAACACACATATCAAGTATATACACGGTGACATGTTTTTTTGTGAGCTTAATAATTATTTATTGACATTTTTCTACTTGTACAAACAATATCTAATATTAATATAATTTCTATTATTATTGTTAGTGTACATATAGTGATAATTTCTTATATTTGTGGTTATTTAAGATTATTCTTGGTAGTTATCTCTATGGATTAGATCAAAACAAATTTATTGATTTTGTGTGTCTTATAATTTAACTTATTGTTGTTTTTACCTTGACGATAGTAACAGCTTTTGGCCTAGTTTTATAAGTGTCCTGGCTTTTCTAGACAACCTTATATATACCTCATTCCAATTTGAAAAAAATATCCCAAAATATCGTGTTCCTTTTAACTAAGTTGCCTTGCAGATATTGCAAACGTAAACCGATATACTTTTACTATAAGTAGTCATATTGGCGAGAAATATAACGTCATTTTAAATATTAGTGATTTTTAAAAGATGACAAGAGGCAGTCACCTTCCTTTTTTTTATATGTCTAATTGTTTTCTACATATTTGAAAGTAAAAATTTATTAAATAAAGTGTGATATATAATAGTTTCAACAGCGATCGACTTAAATTATATTGTTTACGTGTAGCGTGTGGTTGCTGTGTATGTTTAGACACATTTTTAGTCGTAATTATTATATTTATATGACATTTTCTATTTCTAAATTCAAACATTTCCTTTTTGTATATATCATCCTGCATCCCTAGTATTGAGCCCACTACATAACTAGTGAGTGGCTGGGGGTGGGCTGCTGAATATTAAGCCTAGCTCACAATGCACGTAGACTGCCCTTCACAACGTGCTTAGGGTTGTTCTATTCCAAATGTTTTTGTTTCTAGGGCCTTTTACAAAACTTATATTGTTTTTGAAAAAATAATTTACAACTAAAATGAATCATTAGTTATGTATTGTGCTATTCAAAAACATATATACCGATGGCTGTTTCTCCAATTTCAAATAAACTTATGTACTCATTAAATCCATTTTATTAATATACTAATATAATTAATGCTAATATATTAACATATATTATTCATAACTTATTTGCTTGCAAAAAATGGTACCTGGATCAGCGTAGATTGGCTAATAAATAATTAAACGCTTACACTACACTGAGTGTAATACGTATATAATTATACCTTGGAATTTCCCGAAGTTCTGATAAATGACAGCTAATAAACAATACAGCTTTTAAATGGATAGTATTTCGAAAGGAAACAGTTTTTACAGCCAAACGACAACTCTAAGCAGTCTAGTGAGCATGCACTTCTAGCATGTTATGATTTGGAATCATGTTAGATAAACGATAACATGCTCGACTCCCTAGGAACATGGCGTTTCCTCGACCGGAAATTGAATGTAGATGTTTCCACGTTCTCTCGGAAGTGAAGGAGATTTCACAGCCTGTATCAAACCCTTGACGCCAAGTGAAATTGCTTATTTCCGTTTGTTCCATGTGCAATATCCAGGAGGCTATTATCTTTTGAAATCTGCAACATATTTACTGTAGGCATGAGAAGGTACAGAAACAAAACGAAATGGTTTTTGTGGGACATTTCCTCAATATGGTACAAAAACTTTATATTTACAAGCATACATTTACTTGACAGTAAATACATTTAAATCAGTATTATTCTATCTTACAAAACAAATATATATGTATTTATTAATCGCAAACAAAATGCATACTTGTTTAAAATAATAAATAATTGAAATGTAAAGTTTATTTAAGGAAAGATATAAAATCTATATCTATTTAATTTCAAATATTTTTTTAATCAGCATAATACGCGTTGGTACATATACAGTACAAATAAAGGTCACACAATTTCTTTTGTGAATCCCTCTGGTCTGAGGAAGGTGAGCGTGGTTCACTGAAATCGTACACCATAATATTAGTGCATTTTGTACTTGTATTGTAATATATTTGCCCATTTTGTGCTCATTGTAATACGTTTGTGTTGTGTGATGTTTACTTGTACGTTATATTTAATTTCGTTACGCAAATCATTTGCGTGAAAATTACAAGCACTACACTTCATCTACGGCCTTAAGAAATGGCTAATGTTAACTCTCATATATTGTACATGGCAGGAACAATAAAACCTTTGCAATCCTTCCCATTGGAACTCAAAGTTTCCATGGTAATCTTATGGGAAAAGGTTTCTAACTTTTGTTTTGATTTATTGAATAATGTGCATTAACATATTCCAGCTGTTAATGTTTTATACTTTAATTACTAAGGCACAAGGTGAAACCTTTGAGAAGCTGATCTTTACCTGAAAAAAACCCAGTATTTATACACGAGCAACTTTTTGTTGCATTTAGTACAGTTAAATTCTCAAACGAATTAAATTGTTTATTGAAAATACTTTTGACCAAAACAACGAAACAGACAATTCTTACACAAAACACAGTATAAAAAGAATTTTTTATGAAATAATACTGCCTGGTCGATTTTTATATATGGCCATGAGTTAAAAAAAAATTGATAGTCAAAACTATGCATATAAAATTAAATAACAGGATTTGTATTTTATTTATTTAGAAGCTTTTGCCCTTACAAGGCACTATTTCATACACATTTCTCATTTATTTACAAATATTTAACTTTAGTTGGCAATGTTACTCGGTTTGCAAATGTGTGATGAGAACTAATACTATGAGACAGATACATCATTCTTAATGATCTTCAGCACATGATAGTCAGAGCACAACATTGTCGATGGTTTTTTATGTGTTTGTCGCAACATGTGTCAGCAAGTTGAGTCGAATGGCCGTGTTACATTCTGAGTATTATTGGCTTGGGAAGACCAGGATTAAGGATGGTAATATTATAGTTCCCGGCCAAAATAAACTATTCATACCTTGAGCACAACTCACTCAGGAATAGTTTGTATTAACATGACTTGAGATCCAAGTATGGCATTTAGTGTATGATTGTATGAATCTTTTTTAAACAAAATGTTCTTTAAAAAACCTTCAGTTGCTAGTTTACATGGGCTTATAGGCCTGTGTATAAACTTTATCAAAGGAGTAAAGTATCGACAGTTACATCATTTAAACATTCGAATCTTGAACCACAGCCACTGAGCCATTACGCCTGCATTTTTATTTGTAGATTAATATGTGCAAAGATATGTATAAATAAACTAGTGTAAATATATCTAAGTAGTATACTACAAAACAAAGTAGGCCTAATACCCTATCTCCTATATGATAAGTCTTGGTGTATCTGAGCTCTAGTCACCTTCTCAATTAACTTGCCGTTAACATTTACCGATATATACCGTCCTATACCGTGTGAACTGGTGTTGTTAATAGGATGTTATGAACAAAAATGTCAATGTATATCCCAATTCAGCCATTCGGTAACCTGTACAGGCTAGTATAATGTTTTAACGTATCTTCCTCCATAAGATCCAATGGCAGAGACCTTAAAATGCTAATTCTTTCAGGTGTTTTTATGAAGTGGCTTGTAAACTAGGCGGGTTATAGTTTACGTGACAGTTTAAAATGACAAAATTTTACCGTCTAAAGTCTTGCCTGATTGAGAATGCGAATGCATATAATTTAGGTATGTTGAAACTTAACGTTTTTACAACAATTAGTTCCTGTTGACGTTCATTTAACAACGCTTGAAGTTGAAATGCCTTGTTGTAATGACCTGTTCATTCTGATGTGCAATGATGATGTACTGGTTCAGGAAAGTCTGAGTCACCTGAGGTAAGGCCCCATATGTTTTAACTTTGCTTGATGAGAGGCTTAATGTTTATTTATTATTATTATTTTTATACTTTTTTACATAGTAGTTAAGTGCTGGTAAAACAAGAGGGCCGAGCTGATTGCTTCAGTTGCGTCGGCGTAGCTGAAGTTTGCGTGCTAACGGGTTTGACAAGTCACTAATACCAGATGTACTCTTTCCTAAATATCAGACCATCTCTCTTGTCAGCCGTGACCTGTGTGTCTACCTACCTAAGGGCTGTCACCATATGTTCCTTACCTTCGTTATTGATTCGGAATAACTTATACATTTCATATCGATACCACTTTTTTTTCTTTTTTTTTCTTTTTTTCGTGGTGTATTTTCTACTATAACGAAGGCTCAGAATAGTTTAACTGTTTATTCTTTGCAAAAATTGTTCACGTTTCAATTTCATTGTTGTGCTATTATGCTCGATGTATTTTCATTATATCGCATTTGCTCCCACTGGTGGTTGTTTGTTTTTGGTTGGATTAATTCCGAGAACATTTCCAATACAAAGGTTGGCCTTGGGGTCCAATATTTTTGCTCTAGTTAAATTTATCACGCTTCAGTTTAATGCAAAATTAATAATTTTAAATTTTATTCGTTTTAAGAACCTATTACATTTTAATTCATATATTATTTAATAGTTACATGTACTTATAATGTAGTGAAAATTCTAAAATATATTTTAATTATTTTTTACACTACTAGGATTGCCATTATGTATGGGTGAATTATCATGTGCTGAGGAAATAAAATACAAAACAATGCAAAGCATATTTAAGAAACTAACTTCGCGGCAGCTCTTAGCAGCTATACTGCAAGGAGTTTTAAGCCAATTTAGAAACCTCGGCCAGTACTTAAGTTTACGAGCAACCTCAACGTCAGACTTGATAGTTGACCTCAATTTTAAACAAGATATTTATGAGGTAACACCTTAAATATTTATCAATTAATAATTAATTGCAAATAATAATATCAGAAGCTATTATACCATCAGTGAATCTTAGCCCAGAAGTACTGTAGAATGTCCACAATACAATACCTTTTACCATTATTAACTTCGTTCATTTGCTTCTTTGAAATTTAAGCTATCTTGATTTAGAACTTTATTCATAAGTGATAGAGAGGACTCAGAAGTCATAACCTCACCACCAAACAAACAAATTTTTTATTTCATTTCATTCATTTCATTTCCATTCATACATGAAAACAATTATTAAGTTAAATCTAATTTATATTTTTTAAGCAATGATGAATAGCATAAGGCCCATTCTCCACCTAATGTATGTCTAGTCACAAGTACTTCTAAATCTAAATCACAAAAATATACAAACCAATCTTGTGTGTATGTTACAAGGCACACACTCCACATAGTGTATGTCTAGTCACAAGTATTTCTAGATCTAAATCAGAAAGACATACAAACCAATCTTGCCTATGTGTTAAAAGGTCCATACTGCACCTAATGTATTCTAGTCACTAGTATTTCTAGATCTAAATCACAAAGACATACAAACCAATCTTGCCTATGTGTTAAAAGGCCCATACTGCACCTAATGTATTCTAGTCACTAGTATTTCTAGATCTAAATCACAAAGACATACAAACTAACCTTGCCTATGTGTTAAAAGGCCCATACTGCACCTAATGTATTCTAGTCACTAGTATTTCTAGATCTAAATCACAAAGACATACAAACTAACCTTGCTTATGTGTTAAAAGGCCCATACTGCACCTAATGTATTCTAGTCACTAGTATTTCTAGATCTGAATCACAAAGACATACAAACTAACCTTGCCTATGTGTTAAAAGGCCCATACTGCACCTAATGTATTCTAGTCACTAGTATTTCTAGATCTAAATCACAGAGACATACAAACCAACCTTGCGTATGTGTTAAAAGGCCCATAATGCACCTAATTTTTGTCTAGTCACAAGTATTTCTAGATCTAAATCAGAAAGACATACAAACCAACCTTGCGTATGTGTTTATTGTCCCACTTTCCACCTAATGTATGTCTAGTCACAAGTATTTTTAGATCTAAATCACAAAAACATACAAATCAATCTAGCGTACGTTTTAATGGGCTAAATTGTTCCTTGTATGTAATTTTTGACATTTTAAATCTAACAGTGTATTTGAATTTAGTAGTAAAAAATCATTTTATAATTAAAATAATCATGGTTTATAATAATAAAATAATCTTTTTATAGTAAAAAAGATGATGTTTCACTTTACTATAAATAGTTTTCGATAGAAGAATACCATCTTATTTTATATAAATAAATCTTAAGAATACTACGAAATTATATAAGCTGGATAGGCATAGTCTTGAATTCGTATTATTCACTGAATTTTAACTAAAATAATACAAGTATAATATTTTTCTATTAAATCTTTAAATTCCATTAAATTATAAGATATCTATATAGCAATGCTTAATTATAACAATTTGGATTGTAGTTATTCATAATTTATCATATGAATCAGAATAGAATAATCAATTGTTCTCCAAATGTTTAATTGTAGAGAAGTTTTAGGGGCGTCCGCTAGGTTCAGCACCGGCCAGACATCAATATGAGATGGGTTCACAGAATGTCCGCTAGAAGCAGCACCTAGCAGAGCTTAGACCTATTGCCGTTTGAAAAATATCTCATTTGTCTTCAAGCTGTTATTTCTTACGATCTGCACTCTACAACTCTTGTCTGCAATACAACGTATAGTTAAAAATTTAAAAGTTGTTTAAACTAGAGGTATTAATTAATTGAGACTAATGCTTCCAGAAGTACTGTATATAGTTCAGAAGAAATTATTTTTTTAGTTGAAGTTTTGATATTTTCTAGACACCCACTGATGTGCCAGCAAGAAACACCGACGTGTGTTTTATACAGCACTACTACATCAGCCTTTTGACCCTGTCACTCTATGTCGGGGTACGTGTATTCAATAATATTTTAAATGGTACAACTTGCTTTAAAATAATTTACTGTTTTCAATATGATTTCCTTAACCCAAAAGAATATTGAAATTCAAGATAAGAAAATTTTTTTTTTACCAAAAACCATAATTTAGACTATGTTGTCCTTCTAAATATGTGCGTTTCCACAAACTCTGTGAGAGGGGCCACAGTTATTTGAGAGGGGGCATAGTTATATGAGAGGGGGCCATAGTTATTTGACAATTACAAAATCAAAAATTTTATTAATTTTTTAATTAAGTCAATACTTTGTCTCAGTGGTAACAAGAGGCGTTAGTTGAAAGGCGAACCCTAGATCGTGGGCATCACCTGTTTTACCATCTTATGTTTCTTTATAAACTCAACATTTTTATGTAAATCACTAATGTGTACAAGTATATGGACTTAAAAAGACGTAGATCAAACTATTGAAATGTTTAATTGTAAATTGCTAAATCACGATTCATTTTTTTTAAATATATCAAATAAAAGGAAGATAGAAATAGAATTAACAATATTATAAGACATTGTATCAACATTGTTGATTAATAAAGAAGAGAACAGATGTTTCATAACAAACAATATGATCTGAATGTTCTATCTCTCATTACCATTCTTCAAACTATCGGAGTTTTCCAAAGAGTTATCTATAAATAAGTGTTTGTATTATGTTTATAAAAAGGAACCATAACTTTGAAGGTTCCCTTTACTTTGTTTGTAAAGCAGTACAATATTATTTATATTTTACGATTGCTGTTGTATTTTTATTGCTCGTTATTACAAAATTTAAACGTTACTGCATCATAATTTATCATGGTTCATCGACTAAACATTTGCCATAGTTACAAACTAATAAACAAAGTAATAATTATATATACTTTTTACTGTCCATTTATTTTTTTCCCCACACTATTCAAACCAATTATTTCAGTATAACTCATGGAATCTCAGCACAGGTGCTGGTAATCGGGATAACTGAAATATATTAAGAACATGGACAATAATAAGTAAAATAGACATGTATTCATAATTTATTTACAAATATTAAAAATGTATATTTATATCTTTGGACTTATATGTTGCTTCTTCTTTGTAGTTAAAATGTTTTAATAACTGTTTTTAATCAATTTACAAATGTGTTTTAAAAGTGCAGAGCTCGTTGCCGAGAGTTACAGCAGGTGACCTAACGGAGCTCCTGGCTTAAAACCGTTTCATTACAAAATTGTATAAAGTATAAATGGAGTTAGTAACCGTACAAATATATTGTTTGCTATTGAAAGTGCTATATTAAAAGTAAGAAGTTTGTTAGATTTGGTAAATTATACAAAAAAAATCATAAATAGAGGAATAAGGAAGTAATTTAAAACTTATATGTACATGCATTTTAATTACTTTGACATTAATAACATACCCCATTTTATTTCCGGAAATCAAACTTAACATACATCATAATTATATTTGTTAGTTAATACAGAAATTAGATTAATTATGTCTTGCTATTTGTTAAATATTAATTTTTTGTAATAAAGCTTTTAACAAAATTAGTTGTGAATATTTAAATTTTGTATGAAAAATGCTAGATTTTAGTTTTATTATCCTTATATAATTGCATTAGTCAATGGTTTATTTCTTAAAATAGAAATATATTACAGGAACTATCCAATACAAGATCTGTACTTGTTCTCAATTGTCTAATTTAGACTATACTTGGTTAATTTGTAAATAATTAACTTATTTCTAGTTAAAATATACATAGGAATTTATATCTATTTTATGTTTTCTCAACAATATATTTGCTTCTGTTGGTTCCCTAATTTAGAATTTTGATTATCTCTGGGAGCTTACTTACCTACAATGTACGTACTTTCCACGTAATATCATACGAAATAATTGAATTGGTTCTGTGTTCTATGATCGGCCGACTGGTCCTTCAAAATTGATCATGGTTATGATTTTCAATTGGATATTCATTCATCAACCACATATCTCAACGTTATTGGATATTGATTATGAATAATTTCCCCACTAGCATTTCACAAGAAATTCTCAAGTGCTCAGTATACCATCCATAGACCAAGTTTTCTTGAAAAGTCTTAATTGTATACGTATTTGTAAACGTATAAGCATCTGCTATATTCCTTAAAATAAATAATATATCCTACAAAATTTAAGAAACCTTTAAAGAAGTATTATATTTTCCATTGTTTTTACAGTGTGCCCGAGTACTCGGCTTCCTCTGGGGGTTCTCATGGGCGTCTAGTCTTACCACTGGCACGTCTTTGTACTACACTGGATCATTGTTGATGTTAGTTTGTTTTAAAACTGCTATTGTTAATGTGAGTTAATGTAACACATTGAAATGGTTGCACATTATAAACTAGCGTGTAATTGACAAGTCTTTGCCACAGCTCGAACCTTGTGCTTGTAAGGCGTATTGTGACACCGAAATAAATAAATCAATAAACTATAGCAGCTTTAAACTAAGGTCTAAACAAAGAAGCTATAAATTAGAGAACTTAACATATATATATATATATATATATATATATATATATATATATATATATATTATATGCCTTGAGTTTTAAATTTCTCAGCAAACCTTTTGCTTGAATTATTGTTATAAATATTTCAACCGTCAATATGATATTTAAAATTTGTAACTTTAATCAAAGTATCGCCTGATTGAAATATTACTTCTAAATGCTCAACCTTACCTAAATATGTAATTTTCGATCTAATGTTAAATGGAATTATGACCGATATAAAACATTTCTTCGTTACTATCAAGCAAAGTTCAATATAAAATGTTAAATTATTTATCAATTAAAGCTGTTATTTATCTACTAATGTTAATTGATAAACTAGAAAATTGAACTCAATATTTTATCCATAACAAAACATCTAAATAAATTAACATGCAATTCAGGCATTAGATTTTTTATTCATTTTCTATTAACTTTATTATTAAGGTAATCCTCAATAATTTTATTTAAACACAACTTTTTAAGGAAAGTAATCTGTCCATACTTTCATGCTTACAGTAGCTAACATCTTAATTTTTATGGACAGTGGTATCTAAGTTAACTATGGATTTTCTTAATGGAAAGAACATTTTAATATACAATTTGAAATATTTGGCTAGTGAATCAATTTAGCAATTAATCAACTACCAAACTTACGTCTTTGTTTTACGTGCAATCACAACATTGTATTTCATAGTTGCTTCAAAACTAGACATCAGTTTCATTTATGACCTAATAAATAATGAAAAAATGCCATTTTAAATGTTTTTACTTATTTTAGAACATAACATGAAACAGCTTTCGATAGCTTTGCACTTTGGTATTCATTAGGTAGGAAAAAACAACCAACACATTTCCATTTCACTTGTATTAAATAATGACGCTGAGGTACAAACCATGTACAGTACAGACTCGTACCAACATAAATAATCACTCTAAAAAATAGTTCAACAGTAATAATGTATCATGTATAGAGTACATAGCTGTCCAACTGTCTTGGTGCTGGATTCAGTTACAAACAACATTAGGGTGGCAGCTTGGGTTAACTATATATATATATATATAACTATAATGCAGGAAGGTGGTAACTTAATATTCTTGAGAGCTTCTTCACAATGTTAAGTATAATGCGATGAAAATATATGCACTTTATATATAACCACTATCCACATATAATTAAATGTTTACATTAGTAAAACATTATAAAACTGTATTGACCAAACATGTGTAATTATATCTACAGTGAATACTATACTAAAATGTTTATTATAAATTAATATTTTTTCAGTTGTAATATCTATTGGGGTTAAACATTATTAATTACTCTGTTTAAATATATCCTATTTAAAATTATAATTGGTTACAATATACATTATATACTCAATAATATTGATAAATGACTATAATCTTACCATTGTGGTAATAATATTACAGTTCTGATAAAATTTAATAAGTTTATAAACATAAATCTTTATAAAATCCGAACCAAATATAAATGCAAGTAATAATTATGCCTATAGTAAGATATAATAGTTGCTTTCATTTTTATTATTAACAAACATATTATAAAACAAATTTCTTATATTTCATATTTTTAAATTACAATGTTTTCTTTTTACTTTATTTATAAATAACTGCAAAAGATCGTTCATTTTTACCACATCATAAAATGGGTCATACAGTATGAAATCAAAAATTTAAAAATTGGCAAATGACAAATATTTAAATGTAACTCCTACAACTACCACCCATACATTTAACAACCAACGTACATATCCAACTGCTACGAGGTACATCCCGCACGATGTACGGACAGACGAAATACATTAACAGCGGTCTAACTAACAATGTATCTATAAATCTAATGTAGACAATAAGCTTATACTCCCCACAATCCTGCCTTACGCCAGCACACATGTAACACGATTCTACGTATAAGTATGTGAATGTGTTAACAATCAATATCATATCTTAAAATCCCAGCTGATTGTACAGTTAGTCCTTACAAAATAACTTCCATTTCTGTTGTCTTGTTCAACGAGCTGTGACTCTGTAGTGTACAGTACGTATTTCTGTTGCCTTGTTCAACGAGCTGTAACTCTGTAGTGTACAGTACGTATTTCTGTTGCCTTGTTCAACGAGCTGTGACTCTGTAGTGTACAGTACGTATTTCTGTTGCCTTGTTCAACGAGCTGTAACTCTGTAGTGGATAGTACGTATTTCTGTTGCCTTGTTCAACGAGCTGTGACCTGTAGTGGATAGTACGTATTTCTGTTGCCTTGTTCAACGAGCTGTGACTCTGTAGTGGATAGTACGTATTTCTGTTGCCTTGTTCAACGAGCTGTAACTCTGTAGTGGACAGTACGTATTTATTTTGCCTTGTTCAACGAGCTGTGACTCTGTAGTGGAGAGTACGTATTTCTGTTGCCTTGTTCAACGAGCTGTGACTCTGTAGTGGATAGTACGTATTTCTGTTGCCTTGTTCAACGAGCTGTGACTCTGTAGTGGATAGTACGTATTTCTGTTGCCTTGTTCAACGAGCTGTGACTCTGTAGTGGATAGTACGTATTTATGTTGCCTTGTTCAACGAGCTTTAACTCTGTAGTGTACAGTACGTATTTCTGTTGCCTTGTTCAACGAGCTGTGACTCTGTAGTGTACAGTACGTATTTCTGTTGCCTTGTTCAACGAGCTGTGACTCTGTAGTGGATAGTACGTATTTCTGTTGCCTTGTTCAACGAGCTGTAACTCTGTAGTGGACAGTACGTATTCGTCTTTTCTTTATAGAAAACTAAACGATTCTTACTAGTTATAACAACAATAAGGAGATTTTTATTTATTGTTATTTACCTTTATATAATATTTATCCTTACATCCGTCAATAGTACATAATTGATTTCTAAATGATCTACTTTTATGTGAAGAGGTATTTTTAATGTGCTAAATACATATGATTTGATTCGTATTCAATTGTATTAAGTTGGTAAATATATTTAAATTACAAATCTTTTTAGTTTTCTTTTAATTCCATGACGAATTTTAAACAGTAGCCATCAAAACAAATTATCTTAGGTAACATCGATAACTGTTCTTTCTTTAACATTTCTTTTGGTCATATTTCATAAAGTGATGTGACAGTTACGTTTCCTTGTACATTATTTTATGTCAGGTCATTCAAAACTTCAAATATATTTTCACAATCAAAAGTTCCTCCTCTACGTTGAAAGATGGTCGGCATTTTGAGTATGACATAGATGTAATAGATGTAAACCCATGGTTTTTTTTAATGTGTTGTAGATTAAACAAAAAGTAAATAAACGTTTTAGCTATTATTGAATTTTTTCAGGTCAATTACTTTGGTTTTGCAGGGATTTATCCAACAACTTTGACAGGTACAATTTTTTGGGGTTTAAAAAAAAAAATTATTTTGCAACTGTGTCTACGTCCATCCATTCATTTGCAGGGAGCTTATTAGCGAGGTGTTTATATTGAATGTGTTTGTATGGAATAATAAATACTCATGTATTGAACAAAACTACGTCAGTAGAGGTCTGTAGGAAAGGTTATCGGGATTTTTGAATATGTATTACATTTGTTATTTTATATTTTATTTTTATTTGAGAATTTATGCAATTTTTTGACAGTTCATAACGACTTTTCCACATAATTTGTGAAACCATGATTTATTCTTATTTTAGACACATTAACATGAACTGTGGTCAACGGACTCGGCAAATGTATTACAAAACTACAATCATAATCACAAAAACATAAACCCATGCCAGATGTTGTTTATCTAAATAACACAGTTAAGTTATTATGTTTGTAAAAAGACATTTAGTTTTAAAACTAGTTGTATTTAAATCTCTTTGACTTAGTGTTTATCTTATTCTGGGTATTTATTTGCTTAATTATTATCTATTGAAAACCTTCCCCATATATTTCAAAAACTGTTACTGCCAACCTAATGTTTTATCATCAGAAAAATGTCCCAGTGTCTAAACTTACGTGACTTCTAACATTCCTCCCCAAACCCAGCCAGCCACCGACCTTAGTATTAATTATTAAAAAATGTCCCAGTGTCTAAACTTACGTGACTTCTAACATTCCTCCCCAAACCCAGCCAGCCACCGACCTTAGTATTAATTATTAAAAATGTCCCAGTGTCTAAACTTACGTGACTTTTAACATTTCTCCCCAAACCCAGCCAGCCACCGACCTTAGTATTAATTATTAAAAATGTCCCAGTGTCTAAACTTAAGTGACTTCTAACATTCCTCCCCAAACCCAGCCAGCCACCGACCATAGTATTAATTATTAAAAATGTCCCAGTGTCTAAACTTACGTGACTTCTAACATTCCTCCCCAAACCCAGCCAGCCACCGACCTTAGTATTAATTATTAAAAATGTCCCAGTGTCTAAACTTACGTGACTTCTAACATTCCTCCCCAAACCCAGCCAGCCACCGACCTTAGTATTAATTATTAAAAATGCCCCAGTGTCTAAACTTACGTGATTTCTAACATTCCTCCCCAAACCCAGCCAGCCACCGACCTTAGTATTAATTATTAAAAATATCCCAGTGTCTAAACTTACGTGACTTCTAACATTCCTCCCCAAACCCAGCCAGCCACCGACCTTTGTATTAGTTGTTAAAAATGTCCCAGTGTCTAAACTTACGTGACTTCTAACATTCCTCCCCAGACCCAGCCAGCCACCGACCTTAGTATTAATTATTAAAAATGCCCCAGTGTCTAAACTTACGTGACTTCTAACATTCCTCCCCAGACTCAGCCAGCCACCGACCTTAGTATTAATTATTAAAAATGTCCCAGTGTCTAAACTTACGTGACTTCTAACATTCCTCCCCAAACCCAGCCAGCCACTGACCTTAGTATTAATTTTTAAAAATGTCCCAGTGTCTAAACTTACGTGACTTCTAACATTTCTCCCCAAACCCAGCCAGCCACCGACCTTAGTATTAATTATTAAAAATGTCCCAGTGTCTAAACTTACGTGACTTCTAACATTCCTCCCCAAACCCAGCCAGCCACCGACCTTAGTATTAATTATTAAAATTGTCCCAGTGTCTAAACTTACGTGACTTCTAACATTCCTCCCCAAACCCAGCCAGCCACCGAACTTAGTATTAATTATTTAATCTGGATTGTGATTGAGTTTCGCAACTATTTATTTTAAATATACTCGTACATTCTTTATACGGTAAGCGCTGCATAGTATTTTGTTCGTTTTCCTTGAATATAAAAAGTGCTGATAACAACTCATGACAAAACAAGATTTACCATGTCACAGTTATATGATATGATAATCTTAATGTTACCTTGAGGATATAATTCTGTTTGGATTTATTGGGTACCTTTGCTATTAATATTTAATAGTGATTATATTAAACAGTAACCATCCTGTACTCCAATAGTTAAGAGTTATTGTTACCGAGTACAACTTTACCACACTTCAAAGGCAAACCCATTTAACGAAACAGTAAGCAATACCATATTGCAATTAAAAGAAATATTGCGCATTAATATTTTATACAGTACTAATTTTATAGATGGTGACTTGCACTTTGATGAGCTTGTTCTAAACCCCTCTCACCTAGGTTGGATGTAACCCTCAGTCGGGGTCGTATATTCATGGTTAAGGGTGACACTGATAGTCAGGTGCATTCTGACCGAAATATTTTCGTTACCATTCAAATGGAATCAGCTGTAATACTAAATAGTTAATTATTAGATACAGGCCAATGTGAGTATTGTAAGAGAAGGGGCATGTCAAGGTCAATTATAATATGCCAAGTGATGAAATTAATCTTAATGAAAAAAATGAATATGTCTTTGGCTGACATGTTATTTCATGAATTACACAAAGCAAATTAGGAATAAATGAATGCCTAAGTGCTTTAATGAGCCTTGCATTATTTTGATTTACAAATTTTAATTTTTCAATAAAGGAAAGGTTGAGAATTAACATGAAGATCTCAAGGTTTTATACAGTACAATATAAGTAAGCAAAATGAATTGGTTGTATTTCACTTTATAATGTATGTCTGCTACGTGGAGTTCGTTTCCAAGACACTATATAAAAAATGTTTCAAAATAATCGCTGACTCTTATTGATTTCCAGTTTATTCAAGTTAAGGTAGTAACACTGTTTTAGTTTGTGTTTCATTTAAAAGAAATTATAACTGCATTATCATAGACTATACAAATTTAAAATTTACAAAAACCAACGCTTGGTGTATTTAAAAATAATAGGTTTATTTTTCAAAACACTACACTTTTTCAAACGCTCTACGAGCCGTGTATTGAAACATACAAAGTATAACTGTAAGACCATTTAAAAACAGGCTCGTAATAGGCTTATAACTATGTTCTAAACTATATTATTACAACATAAAAATTTATATGAAAGTATATCTTATTGTAAAAGTTTAATTCCATAATTTATTCCATTAGAATGATAAAAATTTTTAAATCATAAGACTTAACGAATTAACCCAAACATAAAGTTTAATGCTTTGGATGTTTCGATGACTTAATGTTTTTTACCATACAATAAATACACAGTAATGAACATTTGAACACTCAAATACCTATGACATATGTATATTATTGCACGATACACTAGTCTATACGTTTATATGTACAACCAGACGTTTTCCTGACTGCATGATTCAAAGTTTATTGTAGACAGCTGATATTCCAAAAGTACATATGACAGCACATTGTAACATTTAAATAATACAACGTTTTGACATGTAAGCAGGTATAGTTTTAAATCAACATTAAATCACCATGCTTTCTTTTAATTTTATATTTTTGTACATTAATATTACGCGATTTTACTACGCATATAGTTAGATGTTCAAATAAAACAAATCGCATTACAATACAGTAAATATTGTACAGTAATATTATAGGAATGAACTCGTTAATTCTGTTACTAACTATTTCATTTTATATTTGTATCATCCTTGCCGTAAAACCTAGCCATGATTTTCCTATGAAACAGTAAATATCCAACATTCCAATTCTTTACCAAAATATTTAAATCATCTCTTTTTTGATTAAAGTACGAATTTTCTTTTCCTTATCAACCTCTGTTCATTTTCTTCCACACTTCCCGTACTTGCAACTACGAATGTTCCTCACCTTGAGCATACACTATTTAGTTAACTCGTTTGTTAAATGAACGTAAATATTATTCTCCCTAGTCACTGATTTTGGTTCAGCATACTGTGCTGATTCATCAAACTAGCACTCTTTTGCCTATCTCATCAGGAAGCTTCGATTTGCAAAGAATAAAGAAATGACCTTGCCGTTTTTTCTTATGGTTTGAACAACTTACATTTATTTAAATTGGATTTATTAATACATTATATTCCATGCTGTCATCTATTAACGTATTTGTAATTTTCTTCATATTCCCCATAGTTGTTTTGTTGCTAAGAATAGAAAATGTAAATTTTTACTTGCAACCTAATCGTATTGCTTTTCCAAACAGTCTGAAAAAATGAATTGTTCTAGAAATTTAGGATTATTTATTAACTTGAACTTTTAGACGGAAAGCCATTTTTTTCAATGCCAATGTTAATAAAATATATTAAATGCATTTTATATATATATTGGTGGAACTCAGAGTAGGAAACAATTATTAAGCATTGAAAAGAGCCTTGGTATCATAAGATGTATTTTTTCTAATTGTAAGGCCTTATTCTTTATAACTATCGAGTAGTTCGGTGGACTACGTTGTTGATTCAGTTTTCCCTTGTGTACAAGTCATTTTCATCACGCCTTGCTATAGATGGACGTAACACAAAATCAGTTGTGTACTGCGTGTAATGCCTATATTCATAGCATGCGGCGTTAATTTATTTCTTCGGAATATTTTCAGTTGAAAGTAAATAAAATTAATGTTCTATAAAGGTCCACAGCCCCTTTGAACTGTATCTACATCTCAATATATGACAATAGGTCAGTTTTTCTGCCTATAAGTGGTGCGAAAACGACATATAACCCTTTTGGCAACCATAATTACGAATCGAAATGACAAGTTCTATGGACCTCATACGGAACGCACTGTCTTTTTCAACAACAATTGTTCGCTCCTTTTTGGAGCGATACCGATTTTGAAATAGTACAAAATTTTATCAATATATCGTTTTTAATTATATTTAACACATATATTATATAACTATATCTGCTTACATTGATGAATTTAAAATACAAGACATTTATTTAATAAACATCCAACGCAATCACAACCAGTATCACATGGTAACAAATGAAACATGGATTCCACTTAGATAAATGTTCCATGTTTTAATAGTATTTACATTTTTGATCATTCCCTTTATCACACGAATATTGTACCTAAAAATCCTTACAAATGAAACCAATCTGTAAATCTTTATATATACTTTTAATAACTAGGCCCCTTTGTTAAGTCAAGCTTATCTTATGACGTGCGTCTTATGATTAAAGGATGCCCATAACATAAATATATATTTGTAAGGTAAAACTGTTATAATATATACTGGCCAATAAAAATTCCCAAAAATGTGTTACTCCTTTAATATTAGTGTATTTTTTAGCTCTTATAACTAGTGATTACCTTAATGTTCTAACATCGTTATAGGTAACTTTATAATGTGTCTTTAAAATATATTTTTACATATACTTGTTACATAGGCTTAAATTTCTTTTATATATTTTTCTATACAATCAAGGTATACATTTTTTATACACTGTGACGTTAGACTTGTACTTATCAGTATGTGTTGTTACTTTTGTATGAGAATAGTAGTTCTGAGATACACATTTACACTTTGAGACATCATGAAGAGTTCTCACTAAACGTAAAGTATATAATTATAGTTTAAGATTAAAGAAGTTTAAAGAAATAATTGTAACGAGTTGATAGGAATGGTCTAGCTAACAATAAACAATATTTTACACCCCACTCAAGATCATCGTTGTTTTAGCAGTAATTGTATTTAATTTTGAAATTGAAATCATTATTGAAATATATTTAAAATTTAATTCTCAAAGTGAAATAATAACAACAAAAATAGTTATGTTTCACAGGTAACGCAAATAATGTCTTTACCTACATAAATAAATAAATTAAACGTATATTTCACCCTTAAATTTACAAAAGTCACATTTATAATTTTTATATTTTAGTCAGTTTTTAATCGTGTTGGAATGTACCAAAATTAATATTTTTTTATTAATGAATGTCGTACTTATGCAAAAAATATATAGATTTTATATAAGTCTGTAGAAAATATATGCACACTTGGCTTTTTTTTATTATGTAAGAAAAAATCATAGAGTTATGAACACTTGTAATGTGTATTCATGGTCAGGTTGATAGCTTCATTATAACAGTAACATTCAAATATTGATTTAGTTTGTTTGTTAATTACAAACAAATTACTATGTGTTAGAATATTATATATGAATATATATATATATATTTTACATGAAATATAATTGAAAAATGTAAGTTGTTTTGAGTAAAATATTTAACATGTTTATATATTCTAGTAATGAAAAATAATACACATTGCATTGTTTATTTTTATGGATTTAAATGCTACTATCAATTTCACTAACTTGGGACTTAATGTATAATTTCTTGTTTTATCACTAATCAGGTAGAAAAATATATCCAACGTAAGTCTTGAAGTCTTGTTTTGTATAATAATAGTGGGGAAACTTTTCATATCTCAATCTTTCCTTTTATATTAAGGGCAAGGTTTTATTAAATACGGAAAACTCTTTGCAAGTATTTTATTATGATTTATGTAATAATTTAATAATTCTTACAAGTGAGTTTTATATCTCATATGAGTTGAAAATGATTAGTTTCTTAATCCATACCTGAATCCATATCACCCAAAGCTTAAGTTTTTATTTAGTAAAATGGTAAGTTGAGATTATATAGGAACTCCTCGCTTTTTAACAAGATGTTTTCCTAGGAAGTAATAAAATTTATATCCTTCTGCATCACTGTGATAAATTGAGGTTCAATATTTTCATAGACCCCTATAAAATAAAAACTAAATTCAAGTATTTAATCATTATAAGCACTATATTGTAGACATTTAAGTCAATGAATGATAAATAAAACAGAACTAGATTAATCACTAGTGGAAACTAAGTTATTTTTTCTTAAGCTTTCAGAAAGTCAGTACAGTAAGAAAAATAACACCTCATATCCGTCAGTCTTAGAGAAAAACTCTAGTAATTAATCACTGTGAGAACAGTGTTGAGTGATACGGGAAGATCGAGTAGAGAAGATCGATAGTAGAAATCAGATCGGTGCACAACCAAGAGTTAAACTAAGAATGAATTGTCTTTACAAATACTATAAATTGAAAAGTGAAGAAGTATGAAACCATAAAACGCTAAATATAATTATAGTCATAACAAGTGATTAAGAATAGGTGGACAAAGTATCGAGGATCACACGAAATACAACAAGTGATATTTCACTGCGGAGCCAGATTTTGATATTCAGTTAAATCTAATTAAGTCTATCGATTACTTTAAACAACCTACGACAATCGCTGAACACGCTCATATCACAACAGTTATTTGAATGATTGCTGTTTCATTTTCACATTTAAAATCTGACTACGCAGTTTTACTATCAAAACTCTCCTTAAAAAAGCTAAATTATTCCATTAAAATGTTTCTCAATACAAAAATACTTTATTGATTTCCTTATTGACACTTGTACACAAATACAAAATATTAACAAAGTATAACTACAAATTATCGCTAATCATACAACATGGATCGTAAAAAAACATTGTCATCAAGTATAATGGAACCCGCTCTAAACTAAGGAGGTAAGAAATTATTTCTCTGGTAAATGATAATATTGATAACTGATGAAAGCTAGAAGATGCGCGCGCATCGCCGATAATTTGGACGTAGTTGAGGTTTCCTCTGCTAGGTAGCGCCAGGTGCCACCTACGCCCATCCTGCCTGTGATCTTTATTTTTTTGAAGTCAGGATTGTAACAAACTCTGAAATCACAAGTATATATTAATTTACATTTCAATTATTTTTTATGAGGAAGACGCCAATTGTCAAAATATAGGTGAAAAGGATAGCAAATTAATATTTTTAAAGAGTGTAGTCATTGTTATCAACAAAGGTCAGCCATTCCTTAGTAAGGGTCATTGTTATAGCCCAATAAACAAGGAAACTTAAGGAGCTACCACTTTACGTGGAATCACTTAGCCCCACAATAGCAGGGTTATAAAACTACGCCACTAAGCTGTCTAACATGTTATGGTAGGTGCTTCATTTAATTAATACGAACAATATATTTGTATTCGCTCACATTCAATATAAGGAAAACACATGAATCATAACATATCCCAGACTAAACACTGTAACTTCTAAAATAACAATAATTAACTTGTAAATCGTTCCCTATATTATCTTTAGTAATTGCAGGGTGATTGAAAAGTAAGTTATCACCCCTCCCCAAACTTAACATATTCGTTATTTTTGATAAGTGAAATCTGTTTGCTGCAATCTTATGAGATACAGAGGATACACTAATAATGATAATTTTAAAATTGTTGACCTTTAGTGGAAAGGAGGGTGGGGAATAAATAACTCAATAGTTTATCCTTAGTCAAGTACAGTGGTATTGACCAACCCGCCCACCCATACACGTAGAGTAAATAAATAAAATAGCTGCATTAGAAAACCATTGAAAACACCAAGTCGGATTTGCATAAAACCATCCTTACAGCCTTCCCTGTTTAAACATTACAAAATATATAACCCTCCTCAATATTACAAACAGCATTTTTGTATTCCAACAGATGTTAAAACTTTTTGTAAATCATTATTTACATTTAAGCATCTTTTACATTTCGATTCATTTCAATCTATTCCCATGTTATTCATACCCCAAAAACGTACTTTCAGAGCGTACTTTACCCTCCAAGGTGAAAATATTGAGGAGTTAAAACATACTTTCAGAGCGTACTTTACCCTCCAGGGTGAAAATATTGAGGAATTAAAACGTACTTTCAGAGCGTACTTTACCCTCCAAGGTGAAATTATTGAGGAGTTAAAACGTACTTTCAGAGCGTACTTTACCCTCCAAGGTAAAAATATTGAGGAGTTAAAACGTACTTTCAGAGCGTACTTTACCCTCCAAGGTGAAAATATTAAGGAGTTAAAACCTACTTTCAGAGCGTACTTTACCCTCCAGGGTGAAAATATTGAGGAGTTAAAACGTACTTTCAGAGCGTACATTACCCTCCAAGGTAAAAATATTGAGGAGTTAAAACGTACTTTCAGAGCGTACTTTACCCTCCGGGGTGAAAATATTGAGGAGTTAAAACGTACTTTCAGAGCGTACTTTACCCTCCAAGGTGAAAATATTGAGGAGTTAAAACGTACTTTCAGAGCGTACTTTACCCTCCAAGGTGAAAATATTGAGGAGTTCCCTCCAAGGTGAAAATATTGAGGAGTTAAAACATACTTTCAGAGCGTACTTTACCCTCCAGGGTGAAAATATTGAGGAGTTAAAACGTACTTTCAGAGCGTACTTTACCCTCCAAGGTGAAAATATTGAGGAGTTAAAACGTACTTTCAGAGCGTACTTTACCCTCCAAGGTGAAAATATTGAGGAGTTAAAACGTACTTTCAGAGCGTACTTTACCCTCCAAGGTGAAAATATTGAGGAGTTAAAACGTACTTTCAGAGCGTACTTTACCCTCCAGGGTGAAAATACTTAGGAATTAAAACCTTATAGCACAACTAAGAATAAAGGCAAAGTTTTTGACACCTAAACCGGTTAAATTGGCCAAAAAATAAGGCAGGAATTTCGTTGACAAAAAACGGCTTCACGTATTATATATTAGAATTAAAAAAGTCTCAGATTTGTTTTTACGTTCCATCTAGTAGAATAATTCCTTTTCATCTAATACGAACATACTGTCTGATCTGTAAAAGGAAATTACTGTAAATGTATGTATAATGTGAAAACATGTAGACATACTAGATTTGGTAAAATATACATCTAAACACGTAGATTGTGATATATTATGTTAACTTATTGACTTAATTTAAGTGTAACCATTACTCCATACCATCATAATTGACCATGCCGTCTCCGTCCATGTCCGCCTCTTTGATCATGTCATCCACTTCCTCCTCCGACAGTTTCTCCCCCAAGTTGGTCATCACATGACGCAACTCTATCGACGAGATCAACCCGTCATTGTTCTTGTCGAATACCCTGCGAACCATTTGCTACGTCTTTCAGTCTGTACAGAGCTATTAATTTACTTACACAGGAGTATTACTGTCTTATTTACTTTCTTTTAAACAATTATTTATCAAAGGAAGGTTTAAGTATTCATATAAAATAAAGTAACAGTGATGCTTTTTGTATGAAACTATATAAATTAGTAACTTAACACTTATTTGTATAAACGTCAAGTACTACAGTTTTTTTCTTTATTGAAGCACTAGCTGACTGCCCATGATTCCCTATGAGTTGGTTGTCTACGCTTGCTTATCCTTCCCCTCCTGGTCCACTCTATCCCATCACATCATAACATCTCGGCCTGCAGCGCCGTACCTTGCAATACCTCGTAGTATAGCAAAATACCTGTGCTTTTATGTTTAGTTTCTATTTTCTATTAATCTCGAAGCATAGTAGTCAGACTCATAGGAAATAAGTCCCAAGAAGCTTATTTCATTTCATTTGGTCAAGCTCTATAACCGGATTTGGTCTTCTGTATTCCAGCCAATTTAACAAGTGTTCTCATTAAAATCACATTGTTCTCTTAGATAAAAATTTTTATAGTGTGGAAAACCCCATAAGTCTACTTTAGGAGGATGCAGAGTTGCGCAGTCATAGGCCTACCAGAGTTTCATGGTTATTATATCATGTACAATGAAAATTCCTTTACTGGCTACTAACTTATGCTATCACAACCTAATTGCATATCTACATAAAAAGGAGATACTCCTTTTAAAATTTCAGCTTTTGCAGACTCTGCCAATATCTAAATAAAATGATGAGACTACGTGTAGAAATCAGCCAAAAGGTCATGTTTTTACACAGGTTTTGTAAAGTCCTATCAACAGGCAAACTTGATATCAGTTAGCATTCCTAGATATCAAAGTCCTATATAACAATAGTTAAAGTAGGTCAAAACACCAAGTAGCGTAAGTGTGCCTGCATCAGTGATTTCTCACTATGTTTACACGTTCCTTACGATATAAATATTGCTTTAATTCAACAGACTTTTTCTGCTAATGTAATTTTTCTGTAAGATATAAGTTTTTTTTAAGAAAATCATATGTCTGCTTTCAGAGTGCGTAAATATGCTGTGTTGAGTCACACACACACAAATTAAAGTCTAGATCTATATAAGGTAAAGGTGGTGAGTTAGAGCAAACAGTCTTTGAAACCATGCTGTAGATCGTCTCAAAATGATCAACAAGTTTTTGATCGTCTGATTATGAAAATGATGATTGGGGTATCCGCAACAGACAACATATGAAATTTGACACTTAAAAATTGCCACACTAACGGGCTGCTATTTTGTGAATACGATGTTTTTTTTCCCAATCCCTGCTCATTATATACGTACAACATAAGATCAGTCGACGTAAAGTTCAGCCTCAGAGGTCTAGAATTTATTGAGATACAGTAATCACTGCGTGGTGGGTATTTGCATTTTATATATTTTATGATAGGATCCAAGTAATGTGTAATCCCAACATAAATAACCTATGTTTTGTAATTAATGTTTTATTTGAATTTAATGTAATAGGTTTACTGCTCAAAGTAGTGTGGTCATTATAATCATGTTTGAACAAACACATTCTTATTAAGAAAACTATACTGGGATATACAAACAAATAATGTTAAACAAGTCCTGTCTACTTATTTAGATAACAAGTAGAGTAAGCAAATGTGGAAATCTCGGAAATGTTTATATCTACGCATATCGTGATGAGACTCCATGAATCTAAGAGCGGCCCTGTAACTACCACCCTAAAGTTATTTGGGATTAAGATGTCTCAGCACTTCCTTGTCACTCTTACAAGGATGGTCCTGTCATCACTTTTAAGGTTAATGAGGTGAAGTTGCTATTAAAGGGCCTATAAAGTTCTGCTAATCATCTTTGCTACTCCTGGGATGGTTTTGTTTTCACTCCTAGAGTCAACGCGGTCAAGTTGCCAATATTGAGTAAGACTCTCTTTGTCTACTCAGTCTGCTTGATAAACTTAGGATGGTTCTGTCATTACCCCTGAAGTTAATGATGCTAGATGGCCATTATTAACAATAGGACTCTCTGCTAATTCTCTTTTCTACACTAGGGTGGTCCTGTAACTATTCCTAGAGTTAACGAGGTTAAGAACGTCATTACTCCTGGAGTTAATAAAGTCAAGTGGCATTATTAGGTCTAGAACTCGCTACTCATCCTCTTAACATATAGAATTGTTCTGTCATTACTCCTATAGTTAATAAAGTCAAGTGGACATCGTTGGGTTTAGGTATTATTCATAAGTATGTGTAGGACTTTGCGCTCATCCTCTCCACTACATATAGGAATGTTCTGTCACTACTCCTGGGGTTAATGAGGTCAAGTGGTCTTTATAAGTATGTGTAGGACTTTGCGGTCATCCTCTCCAATACATATAGGAATGTTCTGTCACTAATGAGGTCAAGTGGTCTTTATAAGTATGTGTAGGACTTTTCGCTCATCCTCTCCACTACATATAGGAATGTTCTGTCACTACTCCTGGAGTTAATGAGGTCAAGTGGTCTTTATAAGTATGTGTAGGACTTTTCGCTCATCCTCTCCACTACATATAGGAATGTTCTGTCACTACTCCTGGAGTTAATGAGGTCAAGTGGTCTTTATAAGTATGTGTAGGACTTTGCACTCATCCTCTCCACTACATATAGGAATGTTCTGTCACTACTCCTGGAGTTAATGAGGTCAAGTGGTCTTTATAAGTATGTGTAGGACTTTGCGCTCATCCTCTCCAATACATATAGGAATGTTCTGTCACTACTCCTGGGGTTAATGAGGTCAAGTGGTCTTTATAAGTATGTGTAGGACTTTTCGATCATCCTCTCCACTACATATAGGAATGTTCTGTCACTACTCCTGGAGTTAATGAGGTCAAGTGGTCTTTATAAGTATGTGTAGGACTTTGCGGTCATCCTCTCCAATACATATAGGAATATTCTGTCACTAATGAGGTCAAGTGGTCTTTATAAGTATGTGTAGGACTTTGCGCTCATACTCTCCAATACATATAGGAATGTTCTGTCACTACTCCTGGGGTTAATAAGGTCAAGTGGTCTTTATAAGTATGTGTAGGACTTTTCGCTCATTCTCTCCACTACATATAGAAATGTTCTGTCACTACTCCTGGGTTTAATGAGGTCATTCATAAGTATGTGTAGGACTTTGCACTCACCCTCTCCACTACATATAGAAATGTTCTGTCACTACTCCTGGGTTTAATGAGGTCAAGTAGTATTCATAAATATGTGTAGGACTTTGCGCTCATCCTCTCCAATACATATAGGAATATTCTGTCACTACTCCTGGGGTTAATGAGGTCAAGTGGTCTTTATAAGTATGTGTAGGACTTTTCGCTCATCCTCTCCACTACATATAGGAATGTTCTGTCATTACTCCTGGAGTTAATGAGGTCAAGTGGTCATTATAAGTATGTGTAGGACTTTTCGCTCATCCTCTCCACTACTTATAGAAATGTTCTGTCACTATTCCTGGGTTTAATGAGGTCAAGTAGTATTCATAAGTATGTGTAGGACTTTGCACTCATCCTCTCCACTACATATAGGAATGTTATGTCACTACTCCTGGAGTTAATGAGGTCAAGTGGTCTTTATAAGTATGTGCAGGACTTTGCGCTCATCCTCTCCACTACATATAGGAATGTTCTGTCACTACTCCTGGGGTTAATGAGGTCAATTGGCCATTACTAGTATTGGATTCTCTTTTCTATACGTAGTATGGTCTTGTTACTATTCCTAGAGTTAATGAGGTCAAGTGGCCATTATTGAGTCTAGCGTAATATTCAATTGTTGAGTCTAGCGTAATATCTAGCGTAATAAACAATGGTCCCCGCTTTAATTTGACAGAACAATCCCATATCATTCTCTTCACTGCATATGGGATTGTTCTGTCAAACTTCTCGACCAAGTCGAGTTTGAAGCTGATGTGACATCTGAATTTCATGAATCTGAAAACTATATTCTCTTGCAAGTGTAGCATAATATTACGTATTTATAGTATTTAATTTGCTTCGATGAATGACCCTGCCCAAAGATGAAGAATCATTTATAGTAAGTGGCTTCTGATTTATATCACGAACAACTTACTCACAAAAAAAAAATATATATGTTTGTTGGATAAAACTTTCAGATAGCCATGAACTTGGCATTTTTTCATATAGATATACAATCAGTCAAAAACTTTAAAATATTTCTCAATTTTAAGACCCGTCCTTACCCCTGCATTTGAGGATTTACCTAATAAATGTTTGAAAATGATTTCAATGTGGGTTTAAATTAAGGTATATGTAAACTCATAAGTCAGGTACGCACATATGAGTACGAGGTTTAAACATGTCTGATATCTTTCCAAGTGGAATTAGATCGCTACAGGAGGAAGCATCCTCGCAATGTTGAGATAAATTCCACTGGCTTTCAGAAATATGTTAAAATTGTTATGGACGATTCAAGAACATGTTTGTAATGATGCCACTATGTTACGTTCAAAATCTGGTGAATACTTCACATCCGCTAATCAAACTTGTTATGATGTGCAATTGAATGCAAAACTTTATATTATACATGCACAGAAAAGTTACCACTCAGTTAAAACAATTCATTCATATCTATTGAGGCCGTTCAATATGTCATAAAGAGTTTAAAGAGTCGCTCAGCGTTAATTATTGATAATATACTATATTTTGTTATCAAAGGAGTGTCTGACTTGATTGCCCCTACGTTTGCTTCCCTGTTTAAGTATATTTGATATGTATCTTAAAAAAATCTCAGTAGCAACATAGCGGCGATTTCGTTCACATGTAAAAGTAATCCGTCATCCTTCTTTTATGACATTAGTACCAGTAGAGTCCAAAGAGAGCGTGCTGTCCGCGATCGTGGTGCCTCTGTAAACTCCAAGTAGATCTTCTCTGAACACGTAAACTGTGTTGTATCAAAAGCTACGAGGATCTTGGGTCTCTTCACGTGGATCGCCAGGTATCTAAATGACAAGCACGTTTGTTTAACACTGTACAAGTCCTTGATTCAAAGTCACCTTAGATATGCAACTGTTATTTGGAATGTGTACCGGGAGTACACAGATGCAGCCGTCAAAGCCGTCCACAGGAAATTCCTCACATGGATATATTTTAAGTTTCTGGAACTTGGTGAAGTGGAAACGTGTGCAGAACTGAATTTATCAACTTTATTAGCTTGTCGAGCTGACTGGCTTGCAATTTATTTACTTAGTTCTGCATGACCACACTGGTTCAGTAGAGGATATTGGTCTAACAGTTCTATAATATACTGTACCTTTCATTCAAGAGATCCATTTGTTTGTTAATTCTTTGGAGTGTTGTTGGTCAGATGATCTAGTATTTCAAAAAGGCTTCACAACCTTTTTTCGATAAATAAAATGACCAGTTTCTCAGGATACAAAAATCAACATTAGTTCTTGACTCACACTCAACTAGTTTACTATACTTCCCAATTGTTGCATTTTTTGGCCTCAATGCTGTTGGACAGGCGAGTTCAACTGGTTGGTGTCATGGCAGTGAGCTGAGAAAAGAATACCTTAAAATTAAAGAACGAAAATGTTAGCACAAAGATGCTTTCCACAACTGATCAAAGGCTTTTGATGAGAATATCTTGGACCATAAATTAAAAAATAATCTACGCCTTGGGTGGTTTAGATATACTGTAAAATAATAACAAACGCTAAAGTAAAGATGAACATTTTCTATGAATAAAATATTGTTGCACAATATTTGTTCAGAGAGTTTATAATTTCATCTTATTTTTTTAAATACTCTTGTTTATCTCCCTGATTAATTTTCATTAGTCGCATCTAAAAGCAGTTAAACTTTACCTGAATGCCTCTCGAAGTTCATCCTCTCCATCAGCTCCTTTCATCTTCTTGGACATCATCTGGAGAAATTCGTTGAACTCAATGGTGCCGTTTCCATCTTGGTCGACCTCATTCACCATGTCCCGCAACTCTGTTTCTGTTACAATTGAATTACAACTGTGAAACTCTTAAACCAACAGCTCCTAGAGAAAATATCATATAAATATCTTAAAACTTATCATACAAATACATGGTTAAGTATATTTATAAAGATCATATACAAATTCTAACCAAAATTCGGATGAGCTAGAAACTTGAAATTTGTCAGCTTTTACTGAGCAACCGACGTGAAAATTACGAAAACGTTTTTAATGTTTAACCCCCTAAAAAATTTAAATTGAGGACGGGAATTTTTAAATGTGTGCAGAGGTTTACTTAAGGCTTCGTTTTTCGTATTCTATTGCCTTAACAAGATGTTATAAGAACTTCAAACTCTACATAGTATTTATATTTACTATTTTGATATTAAAACTGTTATAAACTTTGATTTTTTTCACTTTTAATAAACTAGAAAATCAAAATTGCTGACGTAAAACTGCTGACCTGTTTGCAGGGTTGATTTTTTTGTTTTACTGAAGCTGTAATACTTTGTTTAGCTAGTATATAATGAAATGTTAAAATTAATAATTATATTCTGTAAAAAAAGATGCAACATACATTTTTGTGGTATTTGCCATAGTTTCTTCACAGAAAGTCTGTAAAGTTGAGTTTTGTCGAAAACAGTTCCTCCCACTTAAGTTTGATTACAGTAATCTATAAACTTTAAATCTTACATACTATTTAAATTCGCTGTACTGTTAACAAAACTGCTTTACAATTTATTTTTGCCTTTACATAACCAAGACAAAATTCAAAATGGCTGATGATAAAACGCTTACCTGCTTGTACAATTGAGGTTTTTATTTTACTGAAGCTGTAATATTTAGTTTAGATGATATAAAATTAAATATTCATATTGACAATTACATTTTGTAATAAAAGTGTTGTAAACATTTTTCCGCTATATACTATCATTTCAATTCAAAAAGTTGATTATGTTGAGTTGTTGGATATTTGCTTTGTTGTAGTTGCAATATTTCGTTTAGAACACAACAATTTATTTGTTAAATTGACATTTATGTTTTCAAAAAGAATTGGTATATAATTCTATGCTATACAGTTTTATTACAGTATCCTCAAAAAATGCGTTAAGTTGACTTTTTTGTCCAAAACATGTGATTTTTTGGAACATATCCTACAAATTAAGTATTAATAAAAAAAAAAAAAAACTAGAAACTAAAACACTGCTTTAAAATTAGATTTTTCATCTATCAAAAGTTCAAAATGGTCGAGTTCAAACGGCTGCCATTCTTAAACTACGAAGCATTTTCTAAATACCTTTTCTGTTTCACATTAATAATGTAATAACTATATTTCTACAAATATCAGATTCGTAGATTAGTTAGTAGATGAGAAAGAGTAATTACCGTGTCAGAAGCACTTCAACTTGGTACAGATCAAATTAATTTCTTTGGTAAAAAAACTTTTAACAAAAATTATGCGTATTGTGTTCAACAATCAATGTTATCTTTTGTCACAGACTAGTGTCTATTGTTGTTCGTAAGTTAACTTACATCAACAAAATGTTGTGCTCCAAACTAAAACTGTATCACCTTTACTTACGTACCTGACGGTCTCTGACCCAAAGACCTCATGACTACCCCCAGCTCCGCGACAGTGATGGTGCCGTCTTCGTCTTTGTCAAAGAGCATGAACGCCTCCTTGAATTCTGTACAGTAATAATTAATTCATAAATAATCTATGGTAATGTAATACACAAAGATAATGTCACAAATAGTGTAAACACATTTCTAATAGTAGTAAATATTATTATATTTTCATTTCACGCCGTGTAAAATACTTTATAATGTTAACTTCAAAACTTAAATAACAACCTGACTAGTCAGCGATGACGTTAAAATAAAATATTTACCTCAACGCTATGATTGCTAAGGTCCCATGTATACTACTGTTAAAGTAGTATAAGAAAAATTGTAAGTGTTAGTAAAAGTACTAACTGATTTTACTTACGTTTTCGCACTCCAAAAAAAGTGTTATATATAATATTTTTATGTTATTTCTTTTGCCACTATTTGTGTTGATTTACAGCCAATTCTTACTGTAAATAATAACTCAATAATAACCTAAAATAAACAATATATATATATATATATATATATATATATATATATATATATATATATATATATATATATATATATATATATACTATACAAAACAATAAATATTGAAAGATTAAAAATATTATTATATTACATAACATCAGTGAATAAAAGTACACTGAACGTTCATACAAAAAACAATCATAATTAAACTAATCTTGTTTTAAAACTGTGCAAACATTGGCTTTTTCCTTTGCAGTTAAGTTAAATATCTTTAGTATACTTCATACTGTAATAAACTGTAATTATTATGACCAATCTGTACTCGTACTGGTCATTTGAATCATCAGCCGTTCCTAAACCGTAGTCTGTCGGTATGTGACACCGTGTATTGTGTGGCACTCAACTTCATACTGTAATAAACTGTAATTATTATGGCCAATCTGTACTCGTACTGGTCATTTGAATCATCAACCGTTCCTAAACCGTAGTCTGTCGGTATGTGACACCGTGTATTGTGTGGCACTCAACTTCATACTGTAATAAACTGTAATTATTATGACCAATCTGTACTCGTACTGGTCATTTGAATCATCAACCGTTCCTAAACCGTAGTCAGTCGTATGTGACACCGTGTATTGTGTGGCACTCAACTCCATACTGTAATAAACTGTAATTATTATGGCCAATCTGTACTCGTATTGGTCATTTGAATTATCAGCCGTTCCTAAACGGTAGTCAGTCGGTATGTGACACCGTGTATTGTGTGGCACTCAACTTCATACTGTAATAAACTGTAATTATTATGACCAATCTGTACTCGTACTGGTCATTTGAATTATCAGCCGTTCCCAAACGGTAGTCAGTCGGTATGTGACACCGTGTATTGTGTGGCACTCAACTTCATACTGTAATAAACTGTAATTATTATGGCCAATCTGTACTCGTACTGGTCATTTGAATCATCAACCGTTCCTAAACCGTAGTCAGTCGTATATGACACCGTGTATTGTGTGGCACTCAACTTCATACTGTAATAAACTGTAATTATTATGGCCAATCTGTACTCGTACTGGTCATTTGAATCATCAACCGTTCCTAAACCGTAGTCAGTCGTATATGACACCGTGTATTGTGTGGCACTCAACTTCATACTGTAATAAACTGTAATTATTATGGCCAATCTGTACTCGTATTGGTCATTTGAATCATCAACCGTTCCTAAACCGTAGTCTGTCGGTATGTGACACCGTGTATTGTGTGGCACTCAACTTCATACTGTAATAAACTGTTTTTATTATGGCCAATCTGTACTCGTATTGGTCATTTGAATCATCAACCGTTCCTAAACCGTAGTCTGTCAGTATGTGACACCGTGTATTGTGTGGCACTCAACTTCATACTGTAATAAACTGTAATTATTATGGCCAATCTGTACTCGTACTGGTCATTTGAATCATCAGCCGTTCCTAAACCGTAGTCAGTCGGTATGTGACACCGTGTATTGTGTGGCACTCAACTTCATACTGTAATAAACTGTAATTATTATGGCCAATCTGTACTCGTACTGGTCATTTGAATCATCAACCGTTCCTAAACCGTAGTCAGTCGGTATGTGACACCGTGTATTGTGTGGCACTCAACTCCATACTGTAATAAACTGTAATTATTATGGCCAATCTGTACTCGTACTGGTCATTTGAATCATCAGCCGTTCCTAAACGGTAGTCAGTCGGTATGTGACACCGTGTATTGTGTGGCACTCAACTTCATACTGTAATAAACTGTAATTATTATGGCCAATCTGTACTCGTACTGGTCATTTGAATTATCAACCGTTCCTAAACCGTAGTCTGTCGGTATGTGACACCGTGTATTGTGTGGCACTCAACTTCATACTGTAATAAACTGTAATTATTATGGCCAATCTGTACTCGTATTGGTCATTTGAATCATCAACCGTTCCTAAACCGTAGTCTGTCGGTATGTGACACCGTGTATTGTGTGGCACTCAACTCCATACTGTAATAAACTGTAATTATTATGGCCAATCTGTACTCGTATTGGTCATTTGAATTATCAGCCGTTCCTAAACGGTAGTCAGTCGGTATGTGACACCGTGTATTATGTGACACTCAACTCCATACTGTAATAAACTGTAATTGTTATGGCCAATCTGTACTCGTACTGGTCATTTGAATCATCAGCCGTTCCTAAACGGTAGTCAGTCGGTATGTGACACCGTGTATTGTGTGGCACTCAACTTCATACTGTAATAAACTGTAATTATTATGGCCAATCTGTACTCGTACTGGTCATTTGAATTATCAACCGTTCCTAAACCGTAGTCTGTCGGTATGTGACAGCATGTATTGTGTGGCACTCAACTTCATACTGTAATAAACTGTAATTATTATGACCAATCTGTACTCGTACTGGTCATTTGAATTATCAACCGTTCCTAAACCGTAGTCTGTCGGTATGTGACACCGTGTATTGTGTGGCACTAAACTCCATACTGTAATAAACTGTAATTGTTATGGCCAATCTGTACTCGTACTGGTCATTTGAATCATCAGCCGTTCCTAAACGGTAGTCAGTCGGTATGTGACACCGTGTATTGTGTGGCACTCAACTCCATACTGTAATAAACTGTAATTGTTATGGCCAATCTGTACTCGTACTGGTCATTTGAATTATCAGCCGTTCCTAAACGGTAGTCAGTCGGTATGTGACACCGTGTATTATGTGACACTCAACTCCATGCTGTAATAAACTGTAATTGTTATGGCCAATCTGTACTCGTACTGGTCATTTGAATCATCAGCCGTTCCTAAACGGTAGTCAGTCGGTATGTGACACCGTGTATTGTGTGGCACTCAACTTCATACTGTAATAAACTGTAATTATTATGGCCAATCTGTACTCGTACTGGTCATTTGAATTATCAACCGTTCCTAAACCGTAGTCTGTCGGTATGTGACAGCATGTATTGTGTGGCACTCAACTTCATACTGTAATAAACTGTAATTATTATGACCAATCTGTACTCGTACTGGTCATTTGAATTATCAACCGTTCCTAAACCGTAGTCTGTCGGTATGTGACACCGTGTATTGTGTGGCACTCAACTTCATACTGTAATAAACTGTAATTATTATGGCCAATCTGTACTCGTATTGGTCATTTGAATCATCAACCGTTCCTAAACCGTAGTCTGTCGGTATGTGACACCGTGTATTGTGTGGCACTCAACTTCATACTGTAATAAACTGTAATTATTATGGCCAATCTGTACTCGTACTGGTCATTTGAATCATCAGCCGTTCCTAAACCGTAGTCAGTCGGTATGTGACACCGTGTATTGTGTGGCACTCAACTTCATACTGTAATAAACTGTAATTATTATGGCCAATCTGTACTCGTACTGGTCATTTTAATCATCAACCGTTCCTAAACCGTAGTCAGTCGGTATGTGACACCGTGTATTGTGTGGCACTCAACTCCATACTGTAATAAACTGTAATTATTATGGCCAATCTGTACTCGTACTGGTCATTTGAATCATCAGCCGTTCCTAAACGGTAGTCAGTCGGTATGTGACACCGTGTATTGTGTGGCACTCAACTTCATACTGTAATAAACTGTAATTATTATGGCCAATCTGTACACGTACTGGTCATTTAAATTATTAACCGTTCCTAAACCGTAGTCAGTCGTATATGACAGCATGTATTGTGTGGCACTCAACTTCATACTGTAATAAACTGTAATTATTATGGCCAATCTGTACTCGTATTGGTCATTTGAATCATCAACCGTTCCTAAACCGTAGTCTGTCGGTATGTGACACCGTGTATTGTGTGGCACTCAACTCCATACTGTAATAAACTGTAATTATTATGGCCAATCTGTACTCGTATTGGTCATTTGAATTATCAGCCGTTCCTAAACGGTAGTCAGTCGGTATGTGACACCGTGTATTATGTGACACTCAACTCCATACTGTAATAAACTGTAATTGTTATGGCCAATCTGTACTCGTACTGGTCATTTGAATTATTAACCGTTCCTAAACCGTAGTCAGTCGTATATGACAGCATGTATTGTGTGGCACTCAACTTCATACTGTAATAAACTGTAATTATTATGGCCAATCTGTACTCGTACTGGTCATTTGAATCATCAGCCGTTCCTAAACGGTAGTCAGTCGGTATGTGACACCGTGTATTGTGTGGCACTCAACTTCATACTGTAATAAACTGTAATTATTATGGCCAATCTGTACTCGTACTGGTCATTTGAATTATTAACCGTTCCTAAACCGTAGTCAGTCGTATATGACAGCATGTATTGTGTGGCACTCAACTTCATACTGTAATAAACTGTAATTATTATGGCCAATCTGTACTCGTATTGGTCATTTGAATCATCAACCGTTCCTAAACCGTAGTCTGTCGGTATGTGACACCGTGTATTGTGTGGCACTCAACTCCATACTGTAATAAACTGTAATTATTATGGCCAATCTGTACTCGTATTGGTCATTTGAATTATCAGCCGTTCCTAAACGGTAGTCAGTCGGTATGTGACACCGTGTATTATGTGACACTCAACTCCATACTGTAATAAACTGTAATTGTTATGGCCAATCTGTACTCGTATTGGTCATTTGAATTATCAGCCGTTCCTAAACGGTAGTCAGTCGGTATGTGACACCGTGTATTGTGTGGCACTCAACTTCATACTGTAATAAACTGTAATTATTATGGCCAATCTGTACTCGTACTGGTCATTTGAATTATCAGCCGTTCCTAAACGGTAGTCAGTCGGTATGTGACACCGTGTATTGTATGGCACTCAACTTCATACTGTAATAAACTGTAATTGTTATGGCCAATCTGTACTCGTACTGGTCATTTGATTCATCAGCCGTTCCTAAACCGTAGTCAGTCGGTATGTGACACCGTGTATTGTGTGGCACTCAACTACATACTGTAATAAACTGTAATTGTTATGGCCAATCTGTACTCGTACTGGTCATTTGATTCATCAGCCGTTCCTAAATCGTAGTCAGTCGGTATGTGACACCGTGTATTGTGTGGCACTCAACTACATACTGTAATAAACTGTAATTGTTATGGCCAATCTGTACTCGTACTGGTCATTTGAATCATCAACCGTTCCTAAACCGTAGTCTGTCGGTATGTGACACTGTGTATTGTGTGGCACTCAACTTCATACTGTAATAAACTGTAATTATTATGGCCAATCTGTACTCGTACTAGTCATTTGAATCATCAACCGTTCCTAAACCGTAATCAGTCGGTATGTGACACCGTGTATTGTGTGGAACTCAACTTCATACTGTAATAAACTGTAATTGTTATGGCCAATCTGTACTCGTACTGGTCATTTGAATCATCAGCCGTTCCTAAACCGTAGTCAGTCGGTATGTGACACCGTGTATTGTGTGGCACTCAACTCCATACTGTAATAAACTGTAATTATTATGGCTAATCTGTACTCGTACTGGTAATTTGAATCATCAGCCGTTCCTAAACCGTAGTCAGTCGGTATGTGACACCGTGTATTGTGTGGAACTCAACTTCATACTGTAATAAACTGTAATTGTTATGGCCAATCTGTACTCGTACTGGTCATTTGAATCATCAGCCGTTCCTAAACCGTAGACATTCGGTATGTGACACCGTGTATTGTGTGGCACTCAACTTCATACTGTAATAAACTTAATTGTTATGGCCAATCTGTACTCGTACTGGTCATTTGAATCATCAGCTGTTCCTAAACCGTAGTCAGTCGTATATGACAGCGTGTATTGTGTGGCACTCAACTTCATACTGTAATAAACTGTAATTATTATGGCCAATCTGTACTCGTACTAGTCATTTGAATCATCAGCCGTTCCTAAACCGTAGTCAGTCGGTATGTGACACCGTGTATTGTGTGGCACTCAACTACATACTGTAATAAACTGTAATTGTTATGGCCAATCTGTACTCGTACTGGTCATTTGAATCATCAGCCGTTCCTAAACCGTAGACATTCGGTATGTGACACCGTGTATTGTGTGGCACTCAACTTCATACTGTAATAAACTTAATTGTTATGGCCAATCTGTACTCGTACTGGTCATTTGAATCATCAGCTGTTCCTAAACCGTAGTCAGTCGTATATGACAGCGTGTATTGTGTGGCACTCAACTTCATACTGTAATAAACTGTAATTATTATGGCCAATCTGTACTCGTACTTGTCATTTGAATCATCAGCCGTTCCTAAACCGTAGTCAGTTGGTATGTGACACCGTGTATTATGTGGCACTCAACTTCATACTGTAATAAACTTTAATTGTTATTGCCAATTTGTACTCGTACTGGTCATTTGAATAATAAACCGTTCCTAAACCGTAGTCTGTCGGTATGTGACACCGTGTATTGTGTGGAACTCAATTTCATACTGTAATAAACTGTAATTATTATGGCCAATCTGTACTCGTACTGGTCATTTGAATCATTAGCTGTTCCTACCCCGTAGTCTGTCGGTATGTGACACCGTGTATTATGTGGCACTCAACTTCATACTGTAATAAACTGTAATTGTTATGGCCAATCTGTACTCGTACTGGTCATTTGAATCATCAGCCGTTCCTAAACCGTAGTCAGTCGGTATGTGACACCGTGAATTGTGTGGCACTCAACTTCATACTGTAATAAACTGTAATTGTTATGGCCAATCTGAACTCGTACTGGTCATTTGAATTATTAACCGTTCCTAAACCGTAGTCAGTCGTATATGACAGCATGTATTGTGTGGCACTCAACTTCATACTGTAATAAACTGTAATTGTTATGGCCAATCTGTACTCGTACTGGTCATTTGAATCATCAGCTGTTCCTAACCCGTAGTCTGTCGGTATGTGGACAGCGAGTTCAATTTGGTGCACTCAGGACTCGAGAGATACTTAAATTAATACTGTAATATGTTATCGCACAAGTGCTTACTACGATATTGGTTTTATGAATATCTTGGACCATAAATTAAAAAATAATCTACGCCTTGGGTGGTTTAGATATACTGTAAAATAATAACAAACGCTAAAGTAAAGATGAACATTTACTATGAATAAAATATTGTTGCACAATATTTGTTCAGAGAGTTTATCATTTCATTTTATTTTTTTAAAATACTCTTGTTTATCTCCCTGATTTATTTTCATTAGTCGCATCTAAAAGTAGTTAAACTTTACCTGAATGCCTCTCGAAGTTCATCCTCTCCATCAGCTCCTTTCATCTTCTTGGACATCATCTGGAGAAATTCGTTGAACTCAATGGTGCCGTTTCCATCTTGGTCGACCTCATTCACCATGTCCCGCAACTCTGTTTCTGTTACAATTGAATTACAACTGTGAAACTCTTAAACCAACAGCTCCTAGAGAAAATATCATATAAATATCTTAAAACTTATCATACAAATACATGGTTAAGTATATTTATAAAGATCATATAAAAATTCTAACCAAAATTCAGATGAGCTAGAAACTTGAAATTTGTCAGCTTTTACTGAGCAACCGACGTGAAAATTACCAAAACGTTTTTAATGTTTAACCCCCTAAAAAATTTAAATTGAGGACGGGAATTTTTAAATGTGTGCAGAGGTTTACTTAAGGCTTCGTTTTTCGTATTCTATTGCCTTAACAAGATGTTGTAAGAACTTCAAACTCTACATAGTATTTATATTTACTATTTTGATATTAAAACTGTTATAAACTTTGATTTTTTCTCTTTTAATAAACTAGAAAATCAAAATTGCTGACGTAAAACTGCTGACCTGTTTGCAGAGTTGATTTTTTTGTTTTACTGAAGCTGTAATACTTTGTTTAGCTAGTATATAATGAAATGTTAAAATTAATAATTACATTCTGTAAAAAAAAGTGCAACATACATTTTTGTGGTACTTGCCATAGTTTCTTCACAGAAAGTCTGTAAAGTTGAGTTTTGTCGAAAACAGTTCCTCCCACTTAAGTTTGATTACAGTAATCTATAAACTTTAAATCTTAAATACTATTTAAATTCGCTGTACTGTTAACAAAACTGCTTTACAATTTTATTTTGCCTTTACATAACCAAGACAAAATTCAAAATGGCTGACGATAAAACGCTTACCTGCTTGTACAGTTGAGGTTTTTGTTTTACTGAAGCTGTAATATTTAGTTTAGATGATATAAAATTAAATATTCATATTGACAATTACATTTTGTAATAAAAGTGTTGTAAAAATTTTTCCGGTATATACTATCATTTCAATTCAAAAAGTTGATTATGTTGAGTTGTTGGATATTTGCTTTGTTGTAGTTGCAATATTTCGTTTAGAACACAACAATTTATTTGTTAAATTGACATTTATGTTTTCAAAAAGAATTGGTATATAATTCTATGCTATACAGTTTTATTACAGTATCCTCAAAAAATGCGTTAAGTTGACTTTTTTGTCCAAAACATGTGATTTTTTTGGACATATCCTACAAATTAAGTATTAATAAAAAAAAAAAAAAAACTAGAAACTAAAACACTGCTTTAAAATTAGATTTTTCATCTATCAAAAGTTCAAAATGGTCGAGTTCAAACGGCTGCCATTCTTAAACTACGAAGCATTTTCTAAATACCTTTTCTGTTTCACATTAATAATGTAATAACTACATTTCTACAAATATCATATTCGTAGGTTAATTAGTAGATGAGAAAGAGTAATTACCATGTCATAAGCACTTCAACTTGGTACAGATCAAATTAATTTCTTTGGTAAAAAAACCTTTTAACAAACATTATGCGTATTGTGTTCAACAATCAATGTTATCTTTTGTCACATACTAGTGTCTATTGTGTTGTATAGTTGTTCGTAAGTTAATTTACATCAGCAAAGTGTTGTGCTCCAAACTAAAACTGTATCACCTTTACTTACGTACCTGACGGTCTCTGACCCAAAGACCTCATGACTACCCCCAGCTCCGCGACAGTGATGGTGCCGTCTTCGTCTTTGTCAAAGAGCATGAACGCCTCCTTGAATTCTGTACAGTAATAATTAATTCATAAATGATCTATGGTAATTTAATACACAAAGATAACGTCACAAATAGTGTAAACACATTTCTAATAGTAGTAAATATTATTATATTTTCATTTCACGCCGTGTAAAATACTTTATAATGTTAACTTCACAACTTAAATAACAACCTGACTAGTCACCGATGACGTTAAATTAAAATATTTACCTAAACGCTATGATTGCTAAGGTCCCACGTATACTACTGTTAAAGTGGTATAAGAAAAATTTTAAGTGTTAGTAAAAGTACTAACTGATTTTACTTACGTTTTCGCACTCCAAAAAAAGTGTTATATATAATATTTTTATGTTATTTCTTTTGCCACTATTTGTGTTGATTTACAGCCAGTTCTAACTGTAAATAATAACTCAATAATAACCTAAAATAAACAATATATATATATATATATATATATATATATATATATATATATATATATATATATATATATATATATATATATATATATACTATACAAAACAATAAAAATTGAAAGTTTAAAAATATTATTATATTACATAACATCAGTGAATCAAAGTACACTGAACGTTCATACAAAAAACAATCATAATTAAACTAATCTTGTTTTAAAACTGTGCAAACATTGGATTTTTCCTTTGCAGTTAAGTTAAATATCTTTAGTATACTTCATACTGTAATAAACTGTAATTGTTATGGCCAATCTGTAATCGTACTGGTCATTTGAATCATCAACCGTTCCTAAACCGTAGTCAGTCGTATGTGACAGCATGTATTGTGTGGCACTCAACTACATACTGTAATAAACTGTAATTGTTATGGCCAATCTGTACTCGTACTGGTCATTTGAATCATCAGCTGTTCCTAAACCGTAGTCAGTCGGTATGTGACACCGTGTATTGTGTGGCACTCAACTTCATACTGTAAAAAACTTTAATTATTATGGCAAATCTGTACTCGTACTGGTCATTTGAATCATCAGCCGTTCATAAACCGTAGTCAGTCGGTATGTGACACCGTGTATTGTGTGGCACTCAACTTCATACTATAATAAACTTTAATTGTTATGGCCAATCTGTACTCGTACTAGTCATTTGAATCATCAACCGTTCCTAAACCGTAGTCAGTCGGTATGTGACACCGTGTATTGTGAGGCACTCAACTTCATACTGTAATAAACTGTAATTGTTATGGCCAATCCTTATTCGTACTGGTCATTTGAATCATCAGCCGTTCCTAACCCTTAGTCTGTTGGTATGTGACACCGTGTATTATGTGGCACTCAACTTCATACTGTAATAAACTGTAATTGTTATGGCCAATCTGTACTCGTACTGGTCATTTGAATCATCAGCCGTTCCTAAACCGTAGTCAGTCGGTATGTGACACCGTGTATTGTGTGGCACTCAACTTCATACTGTAATAAACTGTAATTGTTATGGCCAATCTGTACTCGTACTGGTCATTTGAATCATCAGCCGTTCCTAAACCGTAGTCAGTCGGTATGTGACACCGTGTATTGTGTGGCACTCAACTTCATACTGTAATAAACTGTAATTATTATGGCCAATCTGTACTCGTATTGGTCATTTGAATCATCAGCCGTTCCTAAACCGTAGTCAGTCGGTATGTGACACCGTGTATTGTGTGGCACTCAACTTCATACTGTAATAAACTGTAATTGTTATGGCCAATCTGTACTCGTACTGGTCATTTGAATCATCAGCCGTTCCTAAACCGTAGTCAGTCGGTATGTGACAGCATGTATTGTGTGGCACTCAACTTCATACTATAATAAACTGTAATTGTTATGGCCAATCCTTATGCGTACTGGTCATTTGAATCATCAGCCGTTCCTAAACCGTAGTCAGTCGTATGTGACAGCGTTTATTGTGTGGCACTCAACTTCATACTGTAATAAACTGTAATTGTTATGGTACTGGTCATTTGAATCTTCAGCCGTTCCTAAACCGTAGTCAATCGGTATGTAACACCGTGTATTGTGTGGCACTCAACTTCATACTGTAATAAACTGTAATTATTATGGCCAATCTGTACTCGTACTGGTCATTTGAATCATCAGCCGTTCCTAAACCGTAGTCAGTCGGTATGTGACACCGTGTATTGTGTGGCACTCAACTTCATACTGTAATAAACTGTAATTGTTATGGCCAATCTGTACTCGTACTGGTCATTTGAATCATCAGCCGTTCCTAAACCGTAGTCAGTCGGTATGTGACACCGTGTATTGTGTGGCACTCAACTTCATACTGTAATAAACTGTAATTGTTATGGCCAATCTGTACTCGTACTGGTCATTTGAATCATTAACCGTTCCTAAACCGTAGTCAGTCGTATGTGACAGCATGTATTGTGTGGCACTCAACTTCATACTGTAATAAACTGTAATTGTTATGGCCAATCTGTACTCGTACTGGTCATTTGAATCATCAGCCGTTCCTAACCCGTAGTTTGTCGGTATGTGACACCGTGTATTGTGTGGCACTCAACTTCATACTGTAATAAACTGTAATTATTATGGCCAATCTGTACTCGTACTGGTCATTTGAATCATTAACCGTTCCTAAACCGTAGTCAGTCGTATGTGACACCGTGTATTGTGTGGCACTCAACTTCATACTGTAATAAACTGTAATTATTATGGCCAATCTGTACTCGTACTGGTCATTTGAATCATTAACCGTTCCTAAACCGTAGTCAGTCGTATGTGACAGCATGTATTGTGTGGCACTCAACTTCATACTGTAATAAACTGTAATTATTATGGCCAATCTGTACTCGTACTGGTCATTTGAATCATTAACCGTTCCTAAACCGTAGTCAGTCGTATGTGACAGCATGTATTGTGTGGCACTTAACTTCATACTGTAATAAACTGTAATTATTATGATTAATCTGTACTCGTGCTGGTCATTTGAATCATTAACCGTTCCTAAACCGTGGTCAGTCGTATTTAACAGCATGTATTGTGTGGCACTCAACTTCATACTGTAATAAACTTTAATTGTTATGGCCAATCTGTACTCGTACTAGTCATTTGAATCATCAACCGTTCCTAAACCGTAGTCAGTCGTATGTGACAGCGTGTATTGTGTGGCACTCAACTTCATACTGTAATAAACTTTAATTGTTATGGCCAATCTGTACTCGTACTAGTCATTTGAATCATCAACCGTTCCTAAACCGTAGTCAGTCGGTATGTGACACCGTGTATTGTGTGGCACTCAACTTCATACTGTAATAAACTGTAATTGTTATGGCCAATCTGTACTCGTACTGGTCATTTGAATCATTAACCGTTCCTAAACCGTAGTCAGTCGTATGTGACAGCATGTATTGTGTGGCACTCAACTTCATACTGTAATAAACTGTAATTGTTATGACCAATCTGTACTCGTACTGGTCATTTGAATCATCAGCCGTTCCTAACCCGTAGTTTGTCGGTATGTGACACCGTGTATTGTGTGGCACTCAACTTCATACTGTAATAAACTGTAATTATTATGGCCAATCTGTACTCGTACTGGTCATTTGAATCATTAACCGTTCCTAAACCGTAGTCAGTCGTATGTGACAGCATGTATTGTGTGGCACTCAACTTCATACTGTAATAAACTGTAATTATTATGGCCAATCTGTACTCGTACTGGTCATTTGAATCATTAACCGTTCCTAAAACGTAGTCAGTCGTATGTGACAGCATGTATTGTGTGGCACTTAACTTCATACTGTAATAAACTGTAATTATTATGATTAATCTGTACTCGTGCTGGTCATTTGAATCATTAACCGTTCCTAAACCGTAGTCAGTCGTATGTGACAGCATGTATTGTGTGGCACTCAACTTCATACTGTAATAAACTGTAATTGTTATGGCCAATCTGTACTCGTACTAGTCATTTGAATCATCAACCGTTCCTAAACCGTAGTCAGTCGTATGTGACAGCGTGTATTGTGTGGCACTCAACTTCATACTGTAATAAACTGTAATTGTTATGGCCAATCTGTACTCGTACTGGTCATTTGAATCATCAGCCGTTCCTAAACCGTAGTCAGTCGGTATGTGACACCGTGTATTGTGTGGCACTCAACTTCATACTGTAATAAACTGTAATTGTAATGGCCAATCTGTACTCGTACTGGTCATTTGAATCATTAACCGTTCCTAAACCGTAGTCAGTCGTATGTGACAGCATGTATTGTGTGGCACTCAACTTCATACTGTAATAAACTGTAATTGTTATGGCCAATCTGTACTCGTACTGGTCATTTGAATCATCAGCCGTTCCTAACCCGTAGTCTGTCGGTATGTGACACCGTGTATTGTGTGTCACTCAACTTCATACTGTAATAAACTGTAATTGTTATGGCCAATCTGTACTCGTACTGGGTCATTTGAATCATCAGCCGTTCCTAAACCGTAGTCAGTCGGTTTGTGACACCGTGTATTGTTTGGCATTACACTTCATCTGTTTATTATTCAAATGAAATTACGAATAAAGAACAATAAGGCAAGCACGCACACTGAACATGTATGGACGTGTGGGTGGGCAAATACCGCTGTACGTGTATGGCTAGTACCCTCTAACATAGTACTTAACAGGTGACATTATGTTAGGTATACACTTACAATTACGTAATATAGGCATATCCTCGAGTAAAAATCTCAGTGACATATATTTTTGAGATTATGAATGTATACTTCATATTTTTATGAATTATTTTGCCTAGGGTGGATATTCTGGGATTATGGAGCTGTGCCACGAGCAATGTTCGTAAAATAATCAATGACTTACTACTAAAGAAAGTAATTGGATCAAAATCGTTATTTTGGATAGCTTAAATAAATGAAAAAGTTCTCGACAAGGTACTTCTTGAGCAAAATATATAATCTCTTTGTGTACACTGTTAAAGTATGATTTTTTTAAATAATATAATACTGTATTTACAACTTAGATAGAAATGTGTACAGCTCATTGTAATTTAAATTCTTCTCACACACAAATTACCTATCCAGTTTTAGCTATTAATACTATTGCTAATGTAATAGGTCCAAACATACATTAGTTTGACATTTTCAATTGATAAATGTTTAATTATTTGACGTGCACATCAGTTTTCAAGTTTCTTTGAACTTCGATTATTCTAATGATTCTATTTAAATTATTTCTTCGCTGTATTAATCAATATATACACTATAACAGACGTATATAATACATTTCGTGCTATAGTAATTTAAATTCAAATTCAAATTTTTTATTCCATGAAGACAATTACATGAATTGCATCGCAATAGTCAATATTAATGATAAAAATAACCTATCCTATACATACAATCTTAAAAACGGTGCATACAAACATACAAGCTGTCTTACGTTTACTCTCTCATTTATACTAGGTTAATATTCTGAAACTAAATAAATAAATATATAACTAAATAAATAGGTTCATACAAACATACAAGCTGTCTTACATTCACACTCTCATTTATACTGGGTTAAAATATTAAAACTAAATAAATAAATACATAACTAAATAAATAGATAGCGGTTACTCCACCTCCCTGTGCCATGCCAATATTTGAGGGTCATTTGGCATTACTAGGTCTCCCAGTTATGTGCAAGGAACTCGTCCACGCTGTAGAAAGCGTTTGATATAAGTACGTTTTTAAGACGAGCCTTCAATGCTTTGGACACCTGTGCACATTTGAATTCATTGGGTCAATTTGTCATTGGGTCATTGGGTAGTAGTTATGTACTTCGATTATTGTTGGATACGACTAAGCAATGTGACGTTTCAACTGAATGTACACGATGCTTGTTCTGAGCATGTCTTTGTGGAGGGAAGATATGTTGGGTGTCCTTTCTTGCAGAGAAACTCTGCCACAAAAAGGGGTACCTAGACATTCAAAGCGGTCAATGTCTGACACTTGGTGACCATAGTTTGTTTTTATCATAGCTCAAAGACCACTGTACTCATTTTTGGACATAAAATTAAGGATAAACTGTTTTTTAAGATTTATTGATATACATCGTGATACTCTTTAGTTATATTTAAACAAACATCTGAAATTTTGTTAAATCATCCTGCATGCTTGTTATACGATGATTGGAAATACCATTTTTTCTAGAATAGAAATTGTCTTATGATTTAACACAATTCTTAAATGAATATTGTTGAACATACAGATAATTAATTATATTGCTTCAAAATCAACGTCTCACTTATTCAATACTTTTTATTATTATTTTTGATATTATGTTAGATTAGATCTAAAAGGAACTTACCAGCAACTTGATCTTCTGTTAGTCCATATTCAGACTGAAACAAAAATAAAAAAAATATTACATTATTTTTAAATGTCAATATATATATTTTTTTAATTTTTATTTTCATTTTGGAGGACTTAATTGTAATTTTTAAAAAACGTTTATTATTGCCTTCAAAATTGACAAACAAAAGAGTAAAATATATATAATCATTGATTTTATTAAAACTCAATGATTATACATATTTTAATTCTGTATAATACATATGTATCTTGCATAATTATTTAGACTATATTAAAAGTCTAAATAAACTATATCAATAGATTTTTAATTTCAATATTACAAATTATTTATAATCACAAATGAAACCTACAAAGGTTTAGTAAAATATGGTTACAAAAGAATACAAGTAATAGGGTAAAATTTAATTTGATAATTCAAGTTCCAATATTTGTTTTTATTCGTTTACGATTGGCGGAGCTTTCAATTGCACTAATAATAATAGCTCATAATAAACCCTACGTATTTCGCTTTATATTGAAAAAAACCCGTTTTACAGGACGTTTACATAAAGGAAAATTACGTGAAGAAAATGACTACACTCTGTAATGGAGTTGAAAGGAGTAGTATCAGTGTTATACCCACGACCCTCTTGACACAACAGCTCTCCTCAGATTGGCGCATTGCAGTGGATTTATACTTTCGATTTTACATCGATTTAACACTTTTTGGAGTTGATTCTAATGAGGTAAATATTTAGTTATCCTTTCCTATAGGTTTATCGGTTAAAATATTTAAACATTAATTTCTCGTTAAATGTTTAAGATTTATACCAACCACAGTTCTATTTAAAAAAAAATAAATAAAAGATATTTCTTACAAATCAGAAACATTAACATTGCCTTAAAGTCTTTATTATTTGCCAGGTGAAATTAGCTTTTATTGGTGTAGTTAGTTTGTAAAATTATACCTCTAAAGGATGGTAGGGAAATAACACGAATATTGAAAAGTCACTTTAAAACAAATTTACTATCAATTTTACTAAATACTACTAATACTAAATTTTACTAAATATCGTGGCTTTTTAAAAATAAGTATATTTTATTATTCTTACTTTTACAAATTAATCTAATAAATTAAAACCTTTACATATTTTATTATTTTAATAAAAAAAATATTTGTTCTTAGTAAATATATTATTTACTAAAGAGATCTTTGTTGTTGTTATATTAAGTAACTTGTGAGTCTATATTATTAAATAATTTAAACGTTAAATCAACTTATGATAGTGTAGATCTATCATTGTGTTGATAATGTAGATCTATCATTATGTTGATAGTGTAGATCTATCATTGTGTTGATAGTGTAGATCTATCATTGTGTTGATAGTGTAGATCTATCATTGTGTTGACAGTGTAGATCTATCATTGTGTTGATAGTGTAGATCTATCATTGTGTTGACAGTGTAGATCTATCATTGTGTTGATAATGTAGATTTATCATTGTGTTGATAGTGTAGATCTATCATTGTGTTGATAGTGTAGATCTATCATTGTGTTGATAGTGTAGATCTAGTTGATAGTGTAGATCTATCATTGTGTTGATAGTGTAGATCTATCATTGTGTTGATAGTGTAGATTTATCATTAACTTTTGTTACCACAAATAAAGGTCCTATTTCATATGTTTAAACTATTTTATTCATATTTTAAACTACACACGTACAATAGTACAGACCCACCCACCCACCCACACACGTACAATAGTACTGACCCATCCGCCCACCCACACATGTACATTAGTACTGACCCACCCACCCACCTACACACGCACAAGAGTACTGACCCACCCGCCCACCTACACACGTACAATAGTACCACACACGTAGCAATTTTTCTTCAATGCTTTCAATACTTGAGTTGTAGATTGTTTAACTAGCTGCCAAATGTCCATTATATAACTTAAACATTTTGTAAAAACACAATTACTCGGCTTTCTTAGGTACATAATGTTAGTCAATTTTTTTATTTTAAATGAAAAATGTCTTTTTTAATAAATCATATGCTTCATATTAAAGTAATATTGTTTTATCCAATTAAAGTTTTTATTTTTCTTCACTATTTATCCAAGCCAACTTTCAAATTAATCACGTATTTTTATATTAATGTAATTTTTTTTCATAATATAATATTTATTAATTATATCACACATATACTGCAGATGGCGACAGATTTTTTTTATAGTGCCAGACCCACAGTTATATAGTATTTAAAATTGTTATTAATTTGTTATAAAAGCTGACCACATTACTAGTAAAAGTGGCCACTTAAATTTCCAAATAATTTCTGTACTATTGTACATGTTTATTGTAAATAAAAATAGATCATAATTCATTATTAATTTTAAAAATTTTAGTGTTTCACTTAATTTTGCCCTAAGCTGTGAGCTGTTCTGGCATTACAAAGAATGATTTCATGGCATTGATATATATATTTTTCAATCTCTTAGCTTAAGTCAAAATGTTAAGCATTTGGGTAATTACTTGGATAATGATATGACATTTTAATTCCATATACTCGTAAGATATTTGTGTAACAAATTAAGATACATTTTCTACAGTTGTGAAGAAGTGAGTACTTCGTTTCCAGTCATTTTAAAAAGAATGTTATGCTTTTCTTTAGTTCAAAGGTAATTTTATCATGCGATAGTGGTTCATTATTTCGTACCTAGATATATGTCATACGAAAACTCAAAAACTCAAAACTCAATAATGTTATCCATATTACTCTTGTTTTAAAGAGATAGAAAAAGTAAACATAGTTAGTTAGGGAGTTTATTAATTTTTGTATTCATTTATTGTAATATTTATATATACAATTATTTTTCAAAATTTATACCTAATAACACATAAAGAATTTATGAAAAGATGTTAAAAGAAAACACTTTGTACTGATAAAAACCCAAATATAGTGTATTGTTTGTATGGTTGAGTTTTAAAACATGTATAGGTTTTGTTTATATAAACATGTTAGTGGTCAAATTTAAAGATAAAACCTAAGCAATCCAAAGCCAAACAAGAGGAGTACAAACTTCTGGTTCAATTTACGAGCAATCATTGTCTACTGTCTAAATGTTGTTGTTTCCTATTTTGTATATGAACATACATAATTTACAATGCTATTGCAGTTTTATATTACTGTTTCCTGTTATTTTCTTGTTTGAATTCGTTAAGTTTGTTTGGTTATAGTTGTTTTTGCTTCTATAGACAATTTGTCAATTTTGTCAATAATTTGTTAAAAAATCTAAAATTTTTACTTCTGTTGTGGTGATAAAATATTTGTTTGTATTTATTGTTTGTTTAACTACGTTAATAGCAATTTATTTAACTTAGATATAATGTAAAAACTTTACATACATTTAACGAAATATCACCCCATATTCAGTATTCATATTTTGACTCGCTTTTATAATGACTTATAATCAATATCATATGTATATTTAAATTACTTTTCCATCAGTTTTTCAGTCGTGTTTCTTTCTGTTTGATTTTTAAACATAATGTAGCTGTGTGGAAAATACTTATGTATTGTGTATTGTATTGCTACGTGTAAACTTAGCAACCGGAAAATCAAATACATATTAGAATATAAAATAGAAAAACCCTGATATTCAGTTAATCAAAACTCTAAACAAGTCTAAATACGCTAGATAGACAAGAGTGGGCCCTAAAGGCTAAAGGCCCCTGGGAGTCTCTATAACAGTCAACATGATGTGTGGTTTGTACATTGTATTAAAAACCCAGCTAAGAAGAAAGTGTATGCAATTATGAATAATATGCAGTTTAAGTATAAAATATGTTACAAAGTAATAAAGTAATTTTAATTGATATTTATTTTATTTTTCCACTTTTCGCTGTGGGAAGAATGACAAAAAACACAAAAAACTAAATGATTACTTTCTACTTCATTTCAGTACTTCATTTGTATACATCATACTTCCTTTAATAGTTTAGTAATTTAACGGTGAACTAAAATTGAAATTATAGAGTGGTTTGTTCAAATATGCAATTATAGTTTTAGAGTGAGTATGAGGTCCTACATTGAGGTGGTCCTACATATATGTTGGGAAGAAGGCAGGCTATTTTGTAATCAATAACAGTTTAAGGTATTAAAAATCTACGTTGTCTTTTTATGATGGGTTCATTCCTATGATGGGTTCATTCCTATGATGGGTCCATTCCTATGTCTTTTTATCCAATTAAATACAAACTGTTTTGTCATTAATTTACTCTTTATTTTATGATAAATATTAATAAAAATCAGAAAATATTTTAAAATGTTGCTGGATGGACAACAGTTAATACTATCAGAATACCCGTCAAAGCTGAATGGTACATCCATTAAGTTCCATATAGAAAGTTACATTCTATCAAGTTTTGTGTCACACTCCCATTTGTCATTTACCATATCATAGTTGGGACATTTCTCGAGTAGTTTATCATAAGGTAAGTGAAAGGGCTCTTGAAGTTGAGTGTCATAGGATGGGTGAGAGGGCCCATAATTTCGTGAGTAAAACTGTGAGTGTGTGGGATATGAAATGACTGTATACATTTCTAGGGAAATAATCATCAAATTTTCAGAAATGTATTTGTCAATATTGTCATAAAAATAACCATAATATTGTTACATAAATAACCAGAAATCATGTTAACATAAACGCTATAAATTTTTTATACTTAGTATGGCTACAGGCCTGTTCACAAAACTTATTCAGCTTGTGAAATGATAATCCGTATCATATATCAGTTGAACCCTTGGTTCTTGCTCTCAGAAATACAAGTCGCTCCATGCTGGTAGATTATAACCATCAATATAATTATATTGTCAGCTACAGACCCACCAACAATGTCAGAGGTATTATCACCGACATTGTAAGATAGAAAACCATAAAAATACCAATATAAACATTTTGACATTGTTATAAAAATGACCGGCAGCATTGTCAGGTGTCAGAAATGGTAGACATTGTTTATGAAACATCTGTCAGCATTATCAGATAAGTAATCATGATCTCTGACCATGTAAAATCATTGACATTTTTGAACAAACTATTAACATTGTCAGATCTATATTCATTGACATTTTGAAACGCTTTACTGTGTGTTGTGTAATCGTTAGCATTTTATGCCAATAACCATTAATCGTAGTAAATTAATTAGTCTTTGTCATTATTAAAGGAATATTAATCATATTAGTAGGATAAAAATTTTAACTATCACATTCCACTAAGATTTAGGGTTGTAAAGTCATTTAAATTAATATATAAGCAATAGTGAAGATTTTCAAACAAATATAATTTTTGACAACGTTGCATGAATAATTTACAACAATGCCAGACTTACTATTATCAACATCGTAATATAAATCATTTTAGTTAGTTGAATTATTCAATTGTTATTTAAAGTCCTTGTATCGTCAACATTATCAGCACATCTGATCACCGACATCGTTGTATCAATAACTGTTGTATATTGTATATACAATAGCATCGTTATACGAGCTGCTCCTATCGTAAATATAAGCTTCTCGTGTAAATAGTCTCCTACATTGTCAGATCTACAATTGTCTACAATGTTGAATCAATAACCTGTAGCGTTTCATACATATAATTATCCACAACATTTTATAAATAAACTTTAACACTGTCACACATGTAAACATCAACAACGTTATATATGTACAGCATTACCAGACATATGATCATCATCAATATCATAATATAAATAAATATTAGTTTGCTGAAAACATCAATTCTTATTTAAAGTCCTTTGTTAAGAAAATCAAGACATATTTTAAACTTATGCTGATATATTACTGGGTATCTAACTTACTCTTTCGCAGAGTAGTACATAAATAAATGTTATCATATGAAATATCAATAGTTATAATCGTAAAAAGTTAAGTATTTGCAATAACTAAGTTTTTTCGTTTAAATGGCGATCTATAAATGTCAGCTCAGGCCAACTTGAACCTCATCCATCAAACATCAAATTCGAATGCCATTCACATTTTACACTGATATATTACCACCTATTTACAATTACAATTGGTTATATGTATCAGGTAAGACATTTTTGTACATTATTTCAATACAAATTTAAGATGTGTGTTTTTGTAATTATAACTGATAGCATGGTTATACAAACACGGCCAGTAATGTACCTGTTCAGTATGTTTAAATAAAATTAGGGTTTTGTTTGAGCAGTAAAGTACATTAGTGCAAATGTTGTATGAATCACGACTTCACTAGATAATCCTAATTTTATGTCTGCCCGACTGTCTGTGATACTGATTGACTTGTTTTTCATAGATTTTGACGAAAAATGATCGTACCATTTAGAATAAAATTTTTCTTTTAGTCATATATTTGTTACAAGTTTAAGATTACTTTAAACTGGCAACAAGGTTATATACGTGGAAAAGCTAAACGTTCTTTTACTGTTTGAACTTAACCTTAAGGCCTTAAGGCCCCTGCCCTTGTTATTCATAGTTACCAAATTAGTTTAATGAACAATGGTCTGTTTAGATATTGTTCTGACTGATTTATACCTGTTTACATCATTTTAAAAGTATTTTACTCGTTGAAATCTGAAGTTATGTTAAAATAATTGGTATATTGAGTACGGAAAAGCTTTCTTATATAGTGTACAAACCTACATTCATTTTATTTTTTGATTTCTAAAAAGAAAAAGTAGTTCAAAGGAAATAAAAAAGACTTCCTATGATGGGTTCATTCCTACATGAGTCGACCATGTTATCGTCAGTTACACCCTATCTTACTCTAAACATCATTGTGTTTAGCTATAGTGACACGGATTTTTTAAACTCTCTATACAAATAACTCTGAATAAAAGAAAACTTTCAAAAATTATAAAATGAAAAAAAGGAAAATATATAATAGAAAACTGTTTAGTGTTGATACTATAAAAACGACAGCCACTCAACTGTTGATTTGATATGCTTAAAGAGATTAAAATAATACTGATTTCAATGAAGTGGCTTCTGATTGCTATATTTCAGTACAGGTATAAACAATCAACATCGCTAGTCAAGTTCGTGTCTAGCTCTGCGTGTCTGGGCGCCCTTCAACCACAGGTACACACCCTGGCCACACATTTCAATGAAGTGGCTTCTGATTGCTATATGTCAGTACAGGTATAAAAAATCAACATCGCTAGCCAAGTTCGTGTCTATCTCTGCGTGTCTGGGCGCCCTTCAACCACAGGTACACACCCTGGCCACACATTTCAATGAAGTGACTTCTGTTTGCTATATGTCAGTACAGGTATAAACAATCAACATCGCAAGCCAAGTTCGTGTCTAGCTCTGCGTGTCTGGGCTCCCTTCAACCACAGGTACACACCCTGGCCACACATTTCAATGAAGTGGCTTCTGATTGCTATATGTCAGCACAGGTATAAACAATCAACATCGCTAGCCAAGTTCGTGTCTAGCTCTGCGTGTCTGGGCGCCCTTCAACCACAGGTACACACCCTGGCCACACATTCCCACCGCATTGCGGTGGATTGCCTTTATCTGTTATCAAACATCAGCTAAGATAACTCAAGTAATTTATTGGCAGTTAAATGTTACGTAGTAATGTATATTTAATTGTTTTTATAGCTTTTATCAGTTTAACCTTATGACTGAAATCGTGACATTACATGGAAATATAATTTAATGTTGTTTAAATAAATATAATTGAAAAGGAAACTTGATATACTATATAAATTAATTTTTTTTAAATATATTGTATTACTAATGTTAAAGTAACATTTATTTAAGTAATCAGTTTATTGGAAGGTTTATTTGAATAAATTTAAGTTTATGAAGTAAATTTCAAGAAAAGGAGTTTATGTAATACAGATATATGAAGAAAATAACTGCTTCCTCTACATATTCATTTAATCTATATTTTTAATACCAGCAAAAGCAAAACGAAAATAGACAAGAACTCCAGTTCCACATTATTGTTTTAACATCTAGCCTCTCATTGTTGTTTTAAATAAGATAGTTTGTCTCTCAATTATTTTACCAAAAAGCAATGTATTGTATTTATAATGCAGACAGTCAAATACCAGCAAAAACTTTAAATTAAACATTGGATTTATAAAATAAATATCAATTGTTTGCAGCCACCACTAGCCCAGTCCCAAACGTTTATATGTTACAAACCAAACAAGACCTGGTGTAAACTATTACTAACAATGGTGCTTTTAAATTGTTTTAATTATTAATATTATTATTATTATAATGCCTTACTAACATACATGATTATAAAATTATTTAAATCATGAAACAAAATAAATAAAATTATTAATTCATAGAATAATTTAACACTACGCTGATATTTTGAAAGCATATACCTGATTTTCACGTTTGAATCCAAGATACAGAGTTATCTATAAATAGACTATGTAATTTAAAAAAAATTAGTAGATTAAATATTATAATCATTAATAAGCACTATTAAAAGGCATATGATAAAGTATTTATGCATTTTAGCTACACTATTATCTCAGTAAATATTTCTAAGGTATAACAATAACACTTAATTAATTAACAATTAATTATTACAAATTCAAACTCATTTTAAATTTCATTATCTTCATGATTTGGTTGTTGTAGTAGTAGGCCTACTTCAATTTAATTTTGAAATCGATCATTTTGAGATTTCGGTGGTAGACATAGTTGCTAAAAAGGAAAATACAAAATATTAAAAAAGGTTTTAATTCAAATGAAATAAAAATATTTAATAGAATGTTTAAGTTTACTCTATTATATAATTAATCATATACCATTACATTAGTTTTGAAGTTCTGCAGCCAATTATCAGAATATTTGAAAAGCAAACGTATGTAATTCATCATATATGTTCAACTAATAATATATTATTAGATAGTATTATTCATTAGTCATAATATCAAATACATTTATTAACTAAAAGAGTCAATTTACACACAGTAATCTATACAACCTGATACAGTCTCCCAGAAATAAAATAATGATTCAAGAAACAATCAATGTTAAGACTAAAAGATAAACACCAATGAACAAGGTGTTGCTTATCAATGCACAGCAACACAGAAAGATCTGTTGTACATAAAAATTATTATTATTAATTTTATAACATTTAAACAGTTTATCGTAGGCAAAAGAAATGCATTACAAGTCCAGGTATTTAAGTCTTCTAATGTCTGAAATATGTTATTCAGGAGAAATAAATAATGAAAACGATGATAGTAAAAATTACTTCTATTTGTTTGTATTTCTTACATGTAAACGTTTCAACCATTTATATATATTCAATGCTGAGAGGTCTGGAACTAACATTGGTTGACATTGGTATAACCTGGCTAAATTTCTCTATCCAGTAGATTACGTGTCCAGTAATGTATGTACTGCTGTTGAATGGAACATTGGGCAAGGCATTGTAACAAGTAGACATGGTGTACTCTCGTGTTTACATTGCTGTTTGATTGTGATACCGAACTTGAATATATTGGGTTTATATTGGCACAACCAGTTTATACGTAGAGATCTACTAAATAATCTGTGTGGTAGTGTTCAGTTCAATATATTTCAAATATGTGGCCTCCGAATGTGGTTTGTGAAGCTCTTTTTACAGGACCAACTCTACGATAGTGTTATGACTTCTTTATGCTACTATATACGTCCTTTAATAGCATTTTATATGTCTCTTTCTACTAGATAGCTCGTACGGTAGTGCTTAGTCCCATTTATTTAACTTTACATGGTCTCTGGATGTGGTTTGTGAGCCTCTATTTACAGGACCAACTCTACGATAGTGTTACGACTTCTTTATGTTACTATATACGTCCTGTAATAACATTTTATATGTCTCTTTCTACTAGATAGCTCGTACGGTAGTGCTTAGTCCCATTTATATTACTATACACGGTCTCCGATGTTGTTTGTGAGGCTCTATTTACAGGACCAACTCTACGATAGTGTTACGACTTCTTTATGTTACTATATACGTCCTGTAATAGCATTTTATATGTCTCTTTCTACTAGATAGCTCGTATGGTAGTGCTTAGTCCCATTTATTTTACTATACGTGGTCTCCGAATGTGGCTTGTGAGCCTCTATTTATAGGACCAAATCTACGATAGTGTTACGACTTCTTCATGTTACTAAATACGTCCTTTAATAGCATTTTATATGTCTCTTTCTACTAGAGTACTGTAGTGCTTCTTTATGTTACTATATACGTCCTTTAATAGCATTATATATGTCTCTTTCTACTAGAGTACGGTAGTGCTTCTTTATGTTACTATATACGTCCTTTAATAGCATTTTATATGTCTCTTTCTACTAGATAGCTCGTACGGTAGTGCTTAGTCCCATTTATTTTACTATATGTGGTCTCCGAATGTGGTTTATGAGCCTCTATTTACAGGGCCAACTCTACGATAGTGTTACGACTTCTTTATGTTACTATATACGTCCTGTAATAGCATTTTATATGTCTCTTTCTACTAGATAGCTCGTACGGTAGTGCTTAGTCCCATTTATATTACTATACACGGTCTCCGATGTTGTTTGTGAGGCTCTATTTACAGGACCAACTCTACGATAGTGTTACGACTTCTTTATGTTACTATATACGTCCTGTAATAGCATTTTATATGTCTCTTTCTACTAGATAGCTCGTATGGTAGTGCTTAGTCCCATTTATTTTACTATACGTGGTCTCCGAATGTGGCTTGTGAGCCTCTATTTATAGGACCAAATCTACGATAGTGTTACGACTTCTTCATGTTACTAAATACGTCCTTTAATAGCATTTTATATGTCTCTTTCTACTAGAGTACTGTAGTGCTTCTTTATGTTACTATATACGTCCTTTAATAGCATTATATATGTCTCTTTCTACTAGAGTACGGTAGTGCTTCTTTATGTTACTATATACGTCCTTTAATAGCATTTTATATGTCTCTTTCTACTAGATAGCTCGTACGGTAGTGCTTAGTCCCATTTATTTTACTATATGTGGTCTCCGAATGTGGTTTATGAGCCTCTATTTACAGGGCCAACTCTACGATAGTGTTACCACTTCTTTATGTTACTATATACGTCCTGTAATAGCATTTTATATGTCTCTTTCTACTAGATAGCTCGTATGGTAGTGCTTAGTCCCATTTATTTTACTATACGTGGTCTCCGAATGTGGTTTGTGAGCCTCTATTTACAGGACCAACTCTACGATAGTGTTACGACTTCTTTATGTTACTATATACGTCCTGTAATAGCATTTTATATGTCTCTTTCTAGTAGATAGCTCGTACGGTAGTGCTTAGTCCCATTTATTTTACTATATGTGGTCTCCGGATGTGGTTTGTGAGCCTCTATTTACAGGACCAATTCTACGATAGTGTTACGACTTCTTTATGTTACTATATACGTCCTGTAATAGCATTTTATATGTCTCTTTCTACTAGATAGCTCGTATGGTAGTGCTTAGTCCCATTTATTTTACTATACGTGGTCTCTGAATGTGGTTTGTGAGCCTCTATTTACAGGACCAACTCTACGATAGTGTTACGACTTCTTTATGTTACTATATACGTTCTGTAATAGCATTTTATATGTCTCTTTCTACTAGATAGCTCGTACGGTAGTGCTTAGTCCCATTTATTTTACTATACGTGGTCTCCGAATGTGGTTTGTGAGCCTCTATTTACAGGACCAACTCTACGATAGTGTTATGACTTCTTTATGCTACTACATATATACGTCCTTTAATAGCATTTTACATGTCTCTTTTAACTAGATAGCTCGTACGGTAGTGCTTAGTCCCATTTATTTTACTATATGTGGTCTCCGAATGTGGTTTGTGAGCCTCTATTTACAGGACCAACTCTACGATAGTGTTACGACTTCTTCATGTTACTAAATACGTCCTGTAATAGCATTTTACATGTCTCTTTCTACTAGAGTACGGTAGTGCTTCTTTATGTTACTATATACGTCCTTTAATAGCATTTTATATGTCTCTTTCTACTAGAGTACGGTAGTGCTTCTTTATGTTACTATATACGTCCTTTAATAGCATTTTATATGTCTCTTTCTACTAGATAGCTCGTACGGTAGTGCTTAGTCCCATTTATTTTACTATATGTGGTCTCCGAATGTGGTTTGTGAGCCTCTATTTATAGGACCAAATCTACGATAGTGTTACGACTTCTTCATGTTACTAAATACGTCCTTTAATAGCATTTTATATGTCTCTTTCTACTAGAGTACTGTAGTGCTTCTTTATGTTACTATATACGTCCTTTAATAGCATTATATATGTCTCTTTCTACTAGAGTACGGTAGTGCTTCTTTATGTTACTATATACGTCCTTTAATAGCATTTTATATGTCTCTTTCTACTAGAGTACGGTAGTGCTTCTTTATGTTACTATATACGTCCTTTAATAGCATTTTATATGTCTCTTTCTACTAGATAGCTCGTACGGTAGTGCTTAGTCCCATTTATTTTACTATACATGGTCTCTGGATGTGGTTTGTGAGCCTCTATTTACAGGACCAACTCTACGATAGTGTTACGACTTCTTTATGTTACTATATACGTCCTGTAATAGCATTTTATATGTCTCTTTCTACTAGATAGCTCGTACGGTAGTGCTTAGTCCCATTTATATTACTATACACGGTCTCCGATGTTGTTTGTGAGGCTCTATTTACAGGACCAACTCTACGATATTGTTATGACTTCTTTATGCTACTACATATATACGTCCTTTAATAGCATTTTACATGTCTCTTTTAACTAGATAGCTCGTACGGTAGTGCTTAGTCCCATTTATTTTACTATATGTGGTCTCCGAATGTGGTTTGTGAGCCTCTATTTATAGGACCAAATCTACGATAGTGTTACGACTTCTTCATGTTACTAAATACGTCCTTTAATAGCATTTTATATGTCTCTTTCTACTAGAGTACTGTAGTGCTTCTTTATGTTACTATATACGTCCTTTAATAGCATTATATATGTCTCTTTCTACTAGAGTACGGTAGTGCTTCTTTATGTTACTATATACGTCCTTTAATAGCATTTTATATGTCTCTTTCTACTAGATAGCTCGTACGGTAGTGCTTAGTCCCATTTATTTTACTATATGTGGTCTCCGAATGTGGTTTATGAGCCTCTATTTACAGGGCCAACTCTACGATAGTGTTACCACTTCTTTATGTTACTATATACGTCCTGTAATAGCATTTTATATGTCTTTTTCTAGTAGATAGCTCGTACGGTAGTGCTTAGTCCCATTTATTTTACTATATGTGGTCTCCGGATGTGGTTTGTGAGCCTCTATTTACAGGACCAACTCTACAATAGTGTTACGACTTCTTTATGTTACTATATACGTCCTGTAATAGCATTTTATATGTCTCTTTCTACTAGATAGCTCGTATGGTAGTGCTTAATCCCATTTATTTTACTATACGTGGTCTCCGAATGTGGTTTGTGAGCCTCTATTTACAGGACCAACTCTACGATAGTGTTACGACTTCTTTATGTTACTATATACGTCCTGTAATAGCATTTTATATGTCTCTTTCTACTAGATAGCTCGTACGGTAGTGCTTAGTCCCATTTATTTTACTATACGTGGTCTCCGAATGTGGTTTGTGAGCCTCTATTTACAGGACCAACTCTACGATAGTGTTACGACTTCTTTATGTTACTATATACATTCTTTAATAGCATTTTATATGTCTCTTTCTACAAGATAGCTCGTACGGTAGTGCTTAGTCCCATTTATTTTACTATACGTGGTCTCCGAATGTGGTTTGTGAGCCTCTATTTACAGGACCAACTCTACGATAGTGTTACGACTTCTTTATGTTACTATATACGTCCTGTAATAGCATTTTACATGTCTCTTTTAACTAGATAGCTCGTACGGTAGCGCTTAGTCCCATTTATTTTACTATATGTGGTCTCCGAATGTGGTTTGTGAGCCTCTATTTACAGGACCAACACTACGATAGTGTTACGATTTCTTTACGTTACTATATACGTCCTTTAATAACATTTTATGTCTCTTTCTACTAGATAGCTCGTACGGTATTGCTTAGTCCCATTACTGTTACTGTTAACGATCTCAAATGCAGTGTAAATGGTGTCCTTTTTTTGTATATTGTGTACGGTAATGTTGAGTCTACTTATAGTTCATACAATTCATCTTTGGAAGTTTAGCTTTTTTGTAATAATTTATGTATAGTAGATAGACTAATCGTCCACCTTTTCGACATTCAACAGGGTTTACGAGGAAACAAATCAAACAATACAGCAAAGGAGACTGTCCAGAATACTCTTCATCGTTTCTACATACCACAGGATTTGCAAGGATACTAATCATACAAGTCATTGTAGGAGACTGCTCAGAATACCCTTCATCTTGTCTAAATACTACAGGGTTTGAAATGATACTAATCATACAAGACATTCTATGGAGACTATTCAGAATACCCTTCATCGTGTCTAAGTACTACAGTGTTTGCAAAGATACTAATCATACTAGACATTCTATGGAGACTATTCAGGATACCCTTCATCGTGTCTAAATACTACAGTGTTTCCAAAGATACTAATCATACAAGACATTCTATGGAGACTATTCAGAATACCCTTCATCGTGTCTAAATACTACAGTGTTTGCAATGATACTAATCATAGAAGACATTCTAGGGAGACTATTCAGAATACTCGTTATCGTATCTACATACTACAGGGGTTGCAATCATACTCAACATTCTAGGGAGACTGTTCAGAATAACCTTCATCGTGTCTAAATACTACAGTGTTTGCAATGATACTAATCATAGAATACATTCTAGGGAGACTATTCAGAATACTCGTTATCGTATCTACATACTACAGGGGTTGCAATCATACACAACATTCTAGGGAGACTGTTCAGAATAACCTTCATCGTGTCTAAATACTACAGTGTTTGCAATGATATTAATCATAGAAGACATTCTAGGGAGACTGTTCGGAATACTCGTTATCGTATCTACATACTACAGGGGTTGCAATCATACACAACATTCTAGGGAGACTATTCAGAATACTCGTTATCGTATCTACATACTACAGGGGTTGCAATCATACACAACATTCTAGGGAGACTGTTCAGAATAACCTTCATCGTGTCTAAATACTACAGTGTTTGCAATGGTACTAATCATAGAAGACATTCTAGGGAGACTATTCAGAATACTCGTTATCGTATCTACATACTACAGGGGTTGCAATCATACACAACATTCTAGGGAGACTGTTCAGAATAACCTTCATCGTGTCTAAATACTACAGTGTTTGCAATGATACTAATCATAGAAGACATTCTAGGGAGACTATTCAGAATACTCGTTATCGTATCTACATACTACAGGGGTTGCAATCATACACAACATTCTAGGGAGACTATTCAGAATACTCGTCATCGTATCTACATACTACAGGGGTTGCAATCATACACAACATTCTAGGGAGACTGTTCAGAATAACCTTCATCGTGTCTAAATACTACAGTGTTTGCAATTATACTAATCATAGAAGACATTCTAGGGAGACTATTCAGAATACTCGTTATCGTATCTACATACTACAGGGTTTACAAGGATACTAATCATACAAGACATTCTAGGGAGACTGCTCAGAACACTCGTCTATCGAGTCCACATACACAGATTTGTCAAGTTTACAAATCATAAAATTCATATTAAGGAAACTGTTTATAATACTCGTAGTCGTGTCTACATAGTTGAGGGTTTGCAATGATAAAAATCATACAAGTCATATTATGGAGTCTTGTCGGACTAGCCGTCCATAGAATCCACATAGTAAAATTATTAAAAGTATACTAATCATACAAGTCTTCCTAAGGATAACGGCAAAGACACTAGTCTTTCGTGTTCACATATTTTAGGGTTTGCAAGCATAAAAATATAAACTTCATTCTAAGGAGACATGTCAGAATACCCGTCCATCAAGGTCACATACTAAAAGGCAAGGATACAAATCATACTCAGTAAATCAAACTATGGGAACTGATAGGAATAATCGCCTATTGAATCTACATACTACAGGACAGGATACAATCGTATAAGCCATACTAGGGAGACTGGTCAGATTATTCCTTCATAGAATCGACATACTACAGGGTTTGCAAGGTTACAAATCATAAAAGTCATAACTGGTAGACTGGTCTGAATACTCGTCCATCGAGTCCACATACTACAGATTTTGCAAAGATAAAAATTGTACAACTCATACTAACGGCTTTCAGAATTATTCAGTCATACAGGCCAATATCTTTGAACTTATGTTGGTGAGGTTATGTCACCATATAAATTAATGCAGCAGATATAATGTCTGCACCAAGTGAATATTTTCGACAGTGATAAATTTACTAGATATTGGTGTTAATTTGCAATGCATTACTCGGGAAGTGTAAGTAATTGCATATATTTTCTCAGCTAATAACCTTCTATGCATTCTACTAAATGCGTCATTCTGTGAGTGATACACTCGATATTTAGTAATGAGCAGATTGCATCTCAGTAGATGAGCAATGAAGCGATGTTTACAGTCGACTATCGGTTGTTGGGGTGGGGTTGTTTGTTCATACGCCTATCCATTGACCGTAACTACGGAACAGCACACTAGCTAGTCATGCCGATAGTGTGTAATCTAGTGCACAGAAAACACTGTAATACCTACACTATCAACACTTACTATTTCATCATTTAAACATAGTTTGTATAAATACAGAATACAGTGAGTTTAACAAGAATAAAATAGCACGAAATGTTGAATATTGATAGTCAATAGTATTCACGTTCCAATATATTCCAAATCATGCAATAAAACACATTTTATAATTTAACAGTTTACATCCTGCCGCGATAAAAAACAGAGAGGTCAAAATAAAACACTTAATTCGTTTACTTTAACCATGCCTAAAAACTGTGGTTACTACTTATCCGATACATTCCATATATAAATTGGTATATGATAAACATTCACCAATAAGTGTTTGCTAAATATTTAGGTAAATGTTTTTTTCTTCATAGTTTGTTGTTCTAAAAGAGCAGTTGTGTAATTCATAACCTAATTATTTTCAATCGGTAAAGTAATATTGTAAAAGTATGATAAAGATATCAAAAAGGATAAAAATAAACAGTAAATGTTTTAACAATACGAATAATAATCTACATTGCTCTAAGCGTATACGATCAACGTTATCGTTTTGCTGTAAGAATTAAACGTTCTGAAAATATTTTAGATTGATTTCTACTGGAAACTTTTGCAGTTTGTATGTTCAAAATTATGCACGAAACTATTTCCAAAATATTTAAATCTAATAATAGATTATGTAAATATTATTAGATTATTTATACAAGGTGTTTAGTTGATTACAATATTTTTTAATTGCATATCTTAAATTTATAATGATATATTGTTAGTTAGAAAGACGTGGAGAAGACATTTAACCGGCATAATACGTTGGTTTTTGCCAAGGGAAGCCACATCCAATATACACAGATAATTAAAATGTCCATATGCTGTAAAATTTGTACAGTAATTTAAATGTTTATTACATGTTATTATACTGAAGCACATGCTGCACGAGCATCTACATACTTAAAGGCGATTATTGATAAAATTATAGCATAAGGTATCAGAATGTTAAAGGTTACAAATTTAAATTCATTATTTTTTGTAGGATTTTGACCAAACATGATAAATGACTTTTACTAAACATGATAAATAGATTTTCATGTTGAACAAGGTGGCTTCACATCGAACTAGTTATAAAATTAAATCCAAGCCAAAAATATATCAGTAATCCCAATATTAAGAAAATAACATTATTTCAAACATACCGATATTTTCCTTTCTATATTACTCGTCAGCCTTCTCAGGCGGCGGTACTCTTGTTTGTAGTTTATTGAGGGCTTAATGTCTCCCATCGTTCAAACTTTACCGTTAACACTGCTTAATACATTAAAAATTTCACTTTAATTGTCAACTCCGGCAACTGTCTCACAAACGGTGTACGAGAAACAACTCCAGTAACTGTCTCACAAACGGTGTACGAGAAACAACTCCGGCAACTGTCTCACAAACGGTGTACGAGAAACAACTCGACAACTGTCTCACAAACGGTGTACGAGAAACAACTCCGGCAACTGTCTCACAAACGGTGTACGAGAAACAACTCCGGCAACTGTCTCACAACTCGGCAACTGTCTCACAAACGGTGTACGAGAAACAACTCCGGCAACTGTCTCACAAACGGTGTACGAGAAACAACTCCGGCAACTGTCTCACAAACGGTGTACGAGAAACAACTCCGGCAACTGTCTCACAAACGGTGTACGAGAAACAACTCCGGCAACTCTCTCACAAACGCTGTACGAGAAACAACTCCGGCAACTGTCTCACAAACGGTGTACGAGAAACAACTCCGGCAACTGTCTCACAAATGATGTACGAGAAACAACTCGACAACTGTCTCACAAATGGTGTACGAGACACATTTATTTGACTTTACACAACAACTTCAGAGATAACTACAAATAACTAAATGGATATCTGTTGAGTAAGATATTCCAAAATAACTTTGAACAAGGTGGAAGGGACACTCCTCCCCCACCGATTCACTACTGGCCAAGAATAACACAATTTGTGAAGCCGCTGGTGGACTTGGCTATTTATAAAGACACTGGGAGACAGAATAATAAAAGTAAATAGTTTTATATGCGTGCTTCCTAGCTGCGACAGTTTCAATTGATCAAAACTTTAAAAGGTCGTAAGCTTGTTTTTTATCGATTTATCTTTATTTATTTATTTATTCTTTTTTTTACATATAACCCTACTATCACTATGATATGGCAGTTTCCTTGGCCCGAAATTTAGAACGTACTCATATAAGATATTTACCCTTCAATAAATAGTTTCCTTGAGAAAATAAGAAGATATATCGCAACTCCGAGTAAATGTGTTTCATTATTCCATACTAGTTCGGGGAAAGTTTCATCACACAAAAATGAATACATCTTCAAAAATTAATAAGTATCAAAGTATTGCCAAGATAGCCAAATGTAATTTACTTAAAATCTATCATCCACGAAACAAGAGAGAAACATTTAGTAACAAATTCGTCTTTGGTGATTTGGTAAAACGAATGTAATCACCACGTTCAGTTGCATGGAGTAAACGTCAACAACATCATTATTGAAAGGTTAAATCTTTTATTATTTTTTTATCAGCTCCTAGTTGTTTTCTTTTCGAACCATTTGAAATTCAAACAAACTGACCCTTCATATTTATATTTTAAAGTAATTAAGAAATGTATTGTAATTTTCTGCTTATAAACATTATTGCCTATGCTTATTGTAAAGAAGGCAGTTCTTATTTAAATCAGCTTTGTTTGAGCCAAGTAATATTCTTAAAATTTTATTTTATTTATTTTTGTGGATTGTAAAGTAATTTACTTTGCGTTTAGCAGCATTTATATATTGCCTACTATCCGCAACAAAAGTTTGGAGACTCGAGTTTGGATGCTTGCAAAAATTAAACTAACAAAGCTATGGTAATGGAACCTGTACCAATATTATCATTGTTTTATTGTGCGTTGATAAGCGTAAACGAAAAGTTTTTTTATTATTTTTTTCATATTTATACTTCGTACCGAATGAAAAAAAGTACACGATTTTTCACTAATTCCAAACAAATCTTGACTTTTGAAAATCACTGACTAAATACCCGTTCATATATATTGATGAAAATTTAATACCTGATTGGTTATGGTATTGAAAATACTATATTAAAGTTTCAAGGTTTTCTTTTATTAGAAAAAAAAGTTTTTGTAGATTCTATAAAACAACTTTTTCTAAGTAATGGCTGATCTGACGAGGTTGAACTTGACCTTGTTATAATAAGCTAATTTCACATATTTAACTACATACTTTGTTAACCTTTTACAGCCCATCATGTATTTTGTAGCGATTTTTATTTGATAGTGAAGCGATGTTCACTGAAGCGAGAACGCCGTTCGCAACGAGGCGCTTGGTCCTGAGTTATGTGTCAGGGATGCGCTGTTGCCAGGTGAACAACCCTCTTCAGGCCAAAGTCGTGACTGACTGGTAAGGTCACCTCCATAAAATATCATGACTCATAACCTGTACCTCTACTTAAAGGCACGCTGACACTTATTTTCTATATTCTGCGTGAGTTATTGTCGAGTAAGCATCTCCCAGAGAACAGCCATGCCTCCCAGAGAACATTTTTCCGAGCAAGAAATTGTAATGATATTAGTGCATTATATTTGTTTTAAGACCGAGGGTGATAAATTGGGTAACAAACCCTTTCCAGTTTATGAAAAAATAAGGATGTGTTTAGGAATATCTTTGTCATCGGTGAAGAGGATTGGAGCAGCGTCCAACAAAGACAATGGAAGTTTTTCTTCACCATCAAGAAAGAGACAGTGTGTGCAACAAGGACGGCCCCTCATGAGAAAAAGTAATGGGAAATGGTATAAAAATATTGAAAACCAAAAATATTACATTATATTTTCTTATACGAACCTGGATGATGGCTGGACTGGCAGCGACTTGGCTACACCGCAGTCCCGCCGGACACGTTACTCACGGTTCAGTGTACATCGCTTCACTATCAAATAAAAATCGCTACAAAATACACTATGGGCTGTAAAAGGTTAAAAAAGTATGTAGTTAAATGTGTGAAATTAGCTTATCACAACAATGTCAAGTTCAACCTCGTTAGATCAGCCATTGCTTAGAAAAAGTTGTTTTATAGAATCTACAAGAACCTTTTTTCTAATAAAAGAAAAAACTTGAAACTTTAATATAGTATTTCCAATACCATAACCAATCAGGTATTAAATTTTCATCAAGAAGTATGAACGGGTATTTAGTCAGTGAATCTTAAAATCAAGATTTGTTTGGAATTAGTGAAAAATCGTGTACTTTTTCGTTCGGTACGAAGTATAAATATGAAAAATTAATAAAAAAATTTGTCCTTTACGCCTATCAACGTAAAAATATTGGTACAGATTCCATTACCATAGCTTTGTTAGTTTAATTTTTGTAAGCATCCAAACTCGAGTCTCCAAACTTTTGTTACGGATAGTAAGCATAGAAGCAATCGTAGATATGCCGTGTAAACATCTGTATTGTTACAATTATACCATTTCAGTAGTAAGCTACACAATATATGGCATTTAACTTTAAAACTATGTGTTTAACAAAACTCCTGTTTCCATGGAATTGGCAAAGATCATTGTGAGACTTCCAGGTGGAATAGCCTGCAAACACAGTTTACGGTGCTCCAGCCAGTCGGCAGAGGTACATAAAACTTGCCGTTACCCAAAGACAACTTCAATTAACTTTCTAAGAACGTCTTCTTATTTAGACCTCCATCATGGTGACTAAAAAACGTGAATCAACCCCTGCTAACAGGGTTTTGTTTTATTCAACAAAATGGGACTAAATCCTAGTACTATAAATTGTTCATGTATGACGTTTAGTATAATTACTGTACGTTCAATGTCATTGAAGCACTGAACATACTAAAAAATACCAATCTGGAAACTATTCAACTAACTGTTAGGCTTAAAGCTTTAGACTAAATTAATAAAAAATTGTTTAATAAAATAATTTTACATAATAATATATATATATATATAAAGTAATATAAAGTTTAAATTAGGGCTACTTACGTATTTTAGGATGTAACAAAATTAAACTGAGTACCCTTATATTTATTTTTATTAAAAATTCATTATACAACATGTTTCGACTTTCTGGTCATTTTCTAGTATAAATTATATATATATATATACATCACCACTGTGCGTGTATGAGTGGGTGGGTGGGTCATCACCACTGTACGTGTATGGGTGGGTGGGTGGTTCATCACCACTGTACGTGTATGGGTGGGTGGGTGGGTCAACACCACTGTACGTTTATGGGTGGGTGGGTGGATCATCACCACTGTACGTGTATAGGTAGGTGGATGGGTGGGACAACACTACTGTACGTGTATGGGTGGGTGGGTGGATCATCACCACTGTAAGTGTATGGGTAGTAATGCCATTAACTATGATAACGTATGTTTATTGGTGATAGGTTTAGCTCGGTCCTCTTAATACCGACACGCCGTCCGCTCAATGGTTGCCTTCGACTTGGACACTACTAGAGAGTTCTGGGGTGTACATTTAGAACAGTAGACAAGGTTGAGAGTGTTGTTTAGGGAAGAGAACTGAGTGTCAGACTTGTCAGTTAGTTGAAAATCAGACCAAAACTACGTGGTTCATATTCTTCGTAAAACTGTAGATCCCTTAACTATCCTGGCTGTTGGGCTATTAATAGATAGTTGTTTCTGAGGAACAGTCGACCTTAGTTAGTAATAGTAACAACGACTACACCCGTTCATCTACACTCATTCGCCCCTCATATTCGCCCATATCTTGACGATCGGTGAATTACTAATGAATAATATTTCTTTAATATTCCTCATAATCGTTTTTCGAATATTAAAAATTTTCCCAGTATATGTAATATAATACAGTAAATCTGTCGTTTCATGCAAAATAACTAACTGAACACAACTAAAACTGCAAAATATAAATTATTATGTATTGTTATAACGAAGAACCATAATCATATTGAAAATAAATAGCGTGTCAAGAAAAAAACTATAAAAATAAATTAATAAATAAACAAAATAACCTAGTATCCTTTTTTTATTTGACAACATGTTCTGGATCTTTGGTCCATATTCATGGTAACCAAACAAACTTTCAAACCATTTATACAATCTAAGTTTTAAAAAGGTAAAAAATGTTCATTAAATAAAGTCTTAAATAAATTAATCATGTGTGCATATCTAAAAGTAAGTGTATTGAGAATATATTTTATGTTTTCCTATATTTATTTATATATTATCAGTAATTATCTATTATTTTAGAATATACTCAGAATTCTTTTTACAATACTATATATAATTAGTTAAGTGACATATATTAATTTGTTCATTTGTTTTTACATTATTCTTCATTTAAATGATACTGAGATTATATAGCAATAAATAACAGCAAATTCTTGTTGATGTTCCAGTTCTCATTATGAACGAACATGAACTGAAATAAGGCAACCCAAACAAAGTGTGGCTACAATCAATAATGTTTCGTTTCGTTTGCCAATCTATTCTCCTATAATTTAACCGATTTGAACGATCACAAACAATAAATGTACTTTTATCGTACAAACCAGTGTTGAAAGCGTTTTATTCATCAATACAGTATTATACCGTATATTAACTGATTATAGGCGTGTTGTAACACGCAGCAGTGCGTTTACGAATCTAGTTATAAGTAATGTAAAGAGAACGTGGAAATAATGTAGTTAATATGAATCTTATTTGCGACAAAATAATTTAACTTTTATTTTATATTTGCGCTTGATACTTCTTTATAAAAATAACTTTCTTTCAACGGATTAACTTATTTATATTCTACAAACAAGAAAATGGAGCAGAGAACGAGTGTTGCTCTTCTAATCGTTCGTGCGAGGGAGAACACAATGGAGTCCATTGTTCTCCAGTGAGAGCCAGTTTAACTGCCTGGATGTGAGGACTGTTCAGTGTAGACACCCTTTGTGTAAGGGGTGTAAATATTTCTGTGACTTCTACTCTCTGACAACTCCTTACTTCCTTGTAGATAGATTCGCAACTCTCTTAGATATGATACAATACATTACATGTTTGGGCATGTATTGGGAATGGGGACTGTTCAGTGTAGTCACCCTTTGTGTAAGGGGTGTAAATATTTCTGTGACTTCTACTCTCTGACAACTCCTTACTTCCTTGTAGATAGATTCGCAACTCTCTTAGATATGATACAATACATTACATGTTTGGGCATGTATTGGGAATGGGGACTGTTCAGTGTAGTCATCCTTTGTGTAAGGGGTGTAAATATTTCTGTGACTTCTACTTTCTGACAACTCCTTACTTCCTTGGAGATAAATTCGCAACTCTCTTAGATATGATACAATACATTACATGTTTGGGCATGTATTGGGAATGAGGACTGTTCAGTGTAGTCACCCTTTGTGTAAGGGGTGTAAATATTTCTGTGACTTCTACTCTCTAACAACTCCTTACTTTCTTGGAGATAGATTCGCAACTCTCTTAGATATGATACAATACATGACGTGTTTGGACATGTATTGGGAATGAGGAGTTTTCAGTGTAGTCACCCTTTGACTTCTACTCTCTGACAACTCCTTACTAATCCACTTTTCCTTGTATTTAGATATTTGCAACTCTCTTGGATGTGATACAATACATCGCATGTCTGGGAATGTGTTGGGAATGAGGATGTGGCTTTTTTAGACGTCTTCTGGACGTGAGGTAACAACAAACTCTCATCTTTGTATCGAGTGGGCCTCAGGGATACCCGTCCGATAAATTCTGACTTAGGATATGCATCTCTGTTTTACAAATTGAACAAAATAAAATGATTTAATGTTTGCTTTTACTGAAGAGAAGAGCTAAAAAAAATTACACATTACAGTGATTGCCACTGCCAATTATGAGTTTCGATTAAACAAATGAAAATCATTCATTGTTCTTTTGTTATGCTTTCACTTTTGTTACATTGAATGTGCTATACTGAGTGCACGTAAAGTGTTCACATGCCAGGAGGAAAAATAAGACGATACATTTCACAGATTTTGTCTTAATTTAGTACTTATACATCACCTGTTATCTGGTTTTCCTACCCTCTTTTTCCTGACATCCAAGATATTGGTGAACTGGTGTCAGCCATTTTCTTTAGATACATTTGTGTCACTTCACACAAGCTTTAAATCGTAATCATATTTAAGAATCTATCATAAACATGCCACCCTCTGTATCAGTGTACTTGCATCGTATGTTGTATATTAGTGCTTATAGGTGTTTTGAAAAGTAACATCTTGTATCATATATAATTTCCTTCTAAATAAAGTCAATCAAAGAATATTGAACATGTTTAGGGTTAGTTGTCTGTGTTTCCCACAACTGTGGTGGCTCTATGACTGTCATAAGTAGTATGAACTTTCTTGGTAAGGACTGGACTGTGTTGAGTCCCTTTCGAACATATATGGGAATATTTTAAATACTGGAAATAAAAGTAGGCAATGGAAAACGGTCAGTTATGTGATTGTGGAGTCCAATTTCAAAATATAGTTAACTGTTTTTCAATCACTGTTAGTTTTTATTGACTCGGCTTTTTTAGGGAAAATTACCTTGTGTTCTTTATTTCTGATAATATTGTGTTGCATGATTGCGTACCCTCGACTACACATTTATTTTTACCCTAGATTTTTTTTCTTTAAATTTTCAGTCTGGTTTCCCCTGTTTCGTTTTATTTTTCTGTATGACGCTGAACGGTATAAAGTATGTATTGCTAAGTTGAACAAAATTATAAGCTCAGCTCCAATTAAATTGAAAATAATCCAGCCTTCTAGTTTACTTGTGATTGGTTTATTCGATCCGACATTACACTTGGGCGATAAGGCAATAATAATATTAAAATTATATTGGTGTATGAGAAGTCAAAGGGTATATCATTTCGATTTTATGAGAAAATTATACTTTGTAATATATTATATAAAATGTTTTAGGCGCGTTCTTAAGATTAATTCTAATATAATATTCCTATTTAAAATTGTTTCAGTTGATATTGATTGAACATGATGTTTAAATAACATTTTATTAAAATTTAGTTTTAAATATGGTAATTCTAAAACTGAAAAGAATATTTGTCGGGTGATATGATAATTTAATCAATAATTAGTACACACAATCATTAATATGCACCTGCAGACCTCACAACACTCCACAGAACACTTGAGTGCACATTATATAAGGTACATCTTATTATATTTATGTTATAAGTAGTAGGTAATTTTAATTAAACTGGTGGTAGACATGTTGAGAAAGGTCGTTGAGTGAAGGGCACGTCTCGCTGAGGGCCCTTCATTACAATGTCGGCGTGCCGTCCTAAGTAACGTTGATTGCTTTTCAAAGCCGCCCTCAAAATGTTATATTAAAAGAAGACACGAGCTATATTTTGTGAACCTCTATAATGATTATTCCCCTATGGTGATATTATCAGCTCATACTTAACGCACCTTCTGACTTCTGTGCGGAGATTAAATAGAAACTTTTACCAATTACATGTAAATAGTGAATAATTTACAAAATACTTAATTCTCTTTGGAAAAAAATTTTACTTTATACCAATTATTTCTCGTCATTTTTGTTATGCATGTATTTTTCAAATAATAGACTTTAATTTGAAACATTTATTATTGTTAAATGTAAAATAATATGTATATACCGAATCAATTGGGGTGTTTCAAGTGCATGAACGTAGATACAGTATTTACTATACCTATAGAAAGGATTCTGTAAATGACTTAGTTGTTTGTATCATACATAGCAACTAGATCTGATAAGTGGTACTATTAATATGTACTAGTACAATTTTGGATCTCTAAAAGATATGATTTAATATAAAAATTCCTACATTTTGGGCTCAATATCTTAAACCGACTTAAGTATTGTGTGCCTAGCTTTATGGTAATGTAATTAGTATTTTGCAGAGTACAAACCTTTATTCGTCCAGGGTGTTTCACATGTTATGAAAAGATCAATTACAAATTGATATACAAAAATTATGTAAACAAAATAAATTTAAAAAGTTAAAGTGAAAGAAACTGTTAATGACTTAAGACGTAAACCTGCAAAATAGTTATATCATACATTTGCAAAATAGTTATATCTGTATGTGATTCGGCAACGCATCAAAGGTCTCGTGTATGCTAACCGGTCTACCATTTAACTGAAAATGAAATATTTTATGTTTTGTTTCCATAATTTGGATCGTTATGGATGGAATTGTCCAATGTTGTAATAGCCAACTTTGTACTCACCAGATTGATGGTGACGACGAGGTCGTGTTGTTGGTGTCTCTGTCCTTTCTTGTTCTTTTTGTTGTTGGTGGCTTTGACAGGTGGGGGTGCGGATTTCGACTGGGTTTTCACTTGTCCTTTTTGAGCCGTGGGCGGTTTCTTGACTGGTGTCGTCGCTGCAGCTTTCTGCCCGGCCGGTCCCTTCTGATTGACATGTCCGCCACCATCAGCAGGCTTGTTCCGGGCCTGTCCATAACAACATTGTATCATCATGACATAAGTAAGTATTTCTTCAAAATTTTATAATTAAAAAGCTATGAGTAATAATTAATATGTAATTCGCCAATTCATATTGTATAATTGTGTTTTGTAAAGAAAATTATTGAAAGCTTTATTTATGTTGACTTCATGCTTTTACCTAATACATTTATGTTTTGCTTTTTCCATGTTGTGTGGTTTCACAAGTTATTTGTTTATGTAACGTAAATTAAGGATTTAAAATAAACATTTTTAAATCCTATTCATGATTTATTGTGAGACTCAGTTATAACTTATGTTTATATAACATATGTGTGTGTAGGACTGTCACTCTGTTACATATTTATATTATTTCCATATCATTGCTAAAATAATTTCCCTATTAAAATAATTAGTTCATATTCAAATGTAATAATTCATTTAAATTTGTTTTACACACTAACATACTAAATAAAGTTAATATAAATTGAGTCTGTTTACTTATTTTTTACGTTCCCAGTAAATGTTAAACATCTAATAATTCATAATTTACGTTCCAAGTACAGTAACCTGAACCTGTTTTACTGCATATTGCATAGCTTAAGTTCGTTATTTATTTACTGTACTCTGTGTCCAGCAAGGCAAACATCAAACCAACACGTTGGAAGGTTTATTTATTGCATTGTACTCTGTGTCCAGCAAGGCAAACATCAAGCCAACACGTTGGAAGGTTTATTTATTGTACTGTGCTCGGTATTCGAGTAAGGCAACTTTCAAACCAACACGTTGGAAGGTTTATTTATTGTACTGTGCTCGGTATTCGAGTAAGGCAACCATCAAACCAACACGTTGGAAGGTTTATTTATTGTACTGTGCTCGGTATTCGAGTAAGGCAACCATCAAACCAACACGTTGGAAGGTTTATTTATTGTACTGTGCTCGGTATTCGAGTAAGGCAACCATCAAACCAACACGTTGGAATGTTTATTTATTGTACTGTGCTCGGTATTCGAGTAAGGCAACCATCAAATCAACACGTTGGAAGGTTTATTAATTGTACTGTGCTCGGTACTCCAGCAAGGCAAACATCAAATCAACACGTTGGAAGGTTTATTTATTGCATTGTACTATGTGTTCAAGTAAGGCAACCATCAAATCAACACGTTGGAAGGTTTATTAATTGTACTGTGCTCGGTACTCCAGCAAGGCAAACATCAAATCAACACGTTGGAAGGTTTATTTATTGTACTGTGCTCGGTACTCCAGTAAGGCAACCATCAAATCAACACGTTGGAAGCTTTATTTATTGCATTGTACTCTGTGTTCAAGTAAGGCAACCATCAAATCAACACGTTGGAAGGTTTATTAATTGTACTGTGCTCGGTACTCCAGCAAGGCAAACATCAAATCAACACGTTGGAAGCTTTATTTATTGCATTGTACTCTGTGTTCAAGTAAGGCAACCATCAAACCAACACGTTGGAATGTTTATTTATTGTACTGTGCTCGGTACTCCAGTAAGGCAACCATCAAATCAACACGTTGGAAGCTTTATTTATTGCATTGTACTCTGTGTTCAAGTAAGGCAACCATCAAATCAACACGTTGGAAAGTTTATTTATTGTACTGTGCTCGGTACTCCAGTAAGGCAACCATCAAATCAACACGTTGGAAGCTTTATTTATTGCATTGTACTCTGTGTTCAAGTAAGGCAACCATCAAACCAACACGTTGGAATGTTTATTTATTGTACTGTGCTCGTTACTCCAGTAAGGCAACCATCAAATCAACACGTTGGAATGTTTATTTATTGCACTGTGCTCGGTACTCCAGTAAGGCAAACATCAAATCAACACGTTGGAAGGTTTATTTATTGCATTGTACTCTGTGTTCAAGTAAGGCAACCATCAAATCAACACGTTGGAAGGTTTATTAATTGTACTGTGCTCGGTACTCCAGCAAGGCAAACATCAAATCAACACGTTGGAAGCTTTATTTATTGCATTGTACTCTGTGTTCAAGTAAGGCAACCATCAAACCAACACGTTGGAATGTTTATTTATTGTACTGTGCTCGGTACTCCTGTAAGGCAACCATCAAATCAACACGTTGGAAGGTTTATTAATTGTACTGTGCTCGGTACTCCAGCAAGGCAAACATCAAATCAACACGTTGGAAGATTTATTTATTGCATTGTACTATGTGTTCAAGTAAGGCAACCATCAAATCAACACGTTGGAAGGTTTATTTATTGCATTGTACTCTGTGTTCAAGTAAGGCAACCATCAAATCAACACGTTGGAAGGTTTATTAATTGTACTGTGCTCGGTACTCCAGTAAGGCAACCATCAAATCAACACGTTGGAAGGTTTATTAATTGTACTGTGCTCGGTACTCCAGCAAGGCAAACATCAAATCAACACGTTGGAAGCTTTATTTATTGCATTGTACTCTGTGTTCAAGTAAGGCAACCATCAAATCAACACGTTGGAAGGTTTATTAATTGTACTGTGCTCGGTACTCCAGCAAGGCAAACATCAAATCAACACGTTGGAAGATTTATTTATTGCATTGTACTATGTGTTCAAGTAAGGCAACCATCAAATCAACACGTTGGAAGGTTTATTTATATAAAGGTTATGCCTAGTATAACAAACAGTACTAAATCTCTAAGTGGATGGCCTTAGAAAAGTGTAAACTAGAAATAATTTAAAAGTATGTTGACTTTGTTTATTCATTTTTATGCAGAATAATTGTATTAGCACAGTGACATTATTTAATATATTCCATACAATATAATATGAGTTTGTTTACGGTATAGTTTTCTTTTTTTGTTTCAAATTTCCAATAAACACTTTATATTTGAAAGGTGATATTTTCAGCTCCTACGTCAAAAACATACACGAAATCTCCTGAAAAGGTCACCAAAGAACGCTTTTATATCCAAGCATATTGGAATCTGTCACTCCGTGCCGTCTATCCAAAGGCTTGTCGGTGTTATTATAGCTCGTGCCACGATATTAAACTTGGCAGCAGTATTAAACATCTGAGCTAAGTATAGTTAAATATTGTTTATGTGTTTGTTATGCGTTACATCTTCAAATAGCTGCATAAATAGACACAATAATCATTAGTTTCTCCTAAATTCTATGTTATTGCAAAATGCTTCTATTAAAAAAAGATAGTATAAATAGATTCATATAAAATAGTTTCATACCTTAGTAAGATACAAGGTTCTAAGAATAGGGATTATCACTAAGATCATGCTACATTAGTCGCATTGAGCCATTTAAATGTATCATTCTCTAGATAATGTCGTATACATATCGCAATAAGAATAAGTAAATTAAAAATAATAAAAGCATTACATTGTAGCATGCACAAAGTAATAAAAATTTTCAACTACTGCGATTAAAAATAGAAACTACCATAGAACTGCAGTTTAAAATTGTTACTGGAAAAGACAAAGAAAGAAACTATCTATTATCTTGATATCCCAAACACAATATTTTCGGTTCTTAACATGTACATACAAAGTGTAACTTACACACTTATCAGAGATTCCAGAAGCTGTAAAACAGAAAATACACTATGGTTTTAAAGTACAATGTAATTCATGGTTTAGAATGTAGGTTTATAATCATGGACATAATAGTTAGTATGATGCTGAAGACCAATACAAAACACGTCTTGGCTAGTTTATCAGTGGCTGTAGGAAGTTTTGTACAGGGGTCTCCTTTCTACAGTCACTGATAAACTTGTCAAGATATATTTTGCATTTAACTGAGTACCACCGAATTGTTTTGTGATCTTCCTACAGTACCTTTCCAACATCGTTTTGCATGACCTCTGTGCATGTGTTCTAATCTTCCTGAAGTCATTGAGAAACTTTCGAAGATATGTTTTGCATTGAACTTATGTACCGTCCAAATTGAGTTCTAATCCTCCTAAAGTCATTGAGAACCTTGCGAAGACATGTTTTGCATTGAACTCGTGTACCGCCAAAACTGTGTTCTTTCCTAAAGTCGTTAAGAACCTTGCGAAGACATGTTTTGCATTGAACTTATGTACCGTCTAAATTGAGTTCTAATCCTCCTACAGTCGTTAAGAACCTTGTGAAGATATGTTTTGCATTGAACTTATGTACCGTCTAAATTGAGTTCTAATCCTCCTACAGTCGTTAAGAACCTTGTGAAGATATGTTTTGCATTGAACTTATGTACCGTCTAAATTGAGTTCTAATCCTCCTACAGTCGTTGAGAACCTTGCGAAGACATGTTTTGCATGACCTGGTGTACCGCCCAAATTGTGTTCTATTCTTCCTAAAGTCGTTGAGAAACTTGCGCAGACATGTTTTGCATTGAACTCATGTACGGCCCAAGGTGTGTTCTTTCTTAAAGTCTTAAGTAGGTCTGTAATTAGACTCAGACTTCGTACTTACTTTTTCCCAAACCTGAAGTAGTCACCCAAAGGAGGAATAGAGATTAACCATCCTTGTTTTTATCTTTTGTTTATTTTTATGAGTAAATTGAATCCTTAAACTACAGTAAATTTAACTTTGTTTGAATAAATTGATACTGTAGTCATTTTAGATATTGTTTAGCCAAGCGTTAAAATAAAATTTTTCAATAAATGTCAACATTAACGTATGATAATTAAATAATTTGTAATATAAAATATACGTAAACTAATAATTTAAATGGTTACCATTATATTGTCTACTTTACTTTTAATACTATATTGAATATAACAGTTGAAATGTAATTAAAACTTCGAATTCATAACATAAATAAATACAATGCACTGTAATATATTAACAAGATAAAGTTAGGAACAAATGCAATTTGTCTTAGAAAACGTAAAACTATTTTACAAATGTTGCCTATTAGAAAGGATTTTATATTTATTGGGTATTTTAAATTACTTCTGTGTAAAATCCTAAAATAGTATGATTAGTGTCAAATTATATATCAAAATTTAATACAAATAGCATATCTAAAATGTGTTTATAAATAAACATTGATTTTATTTAATTCGTAATAGCACCTTATTACTAATTTATTTATATTTTAACAATTACGTCCTGAACATCACAGCAACATGATTCACATAACAACTTGCAATTATGAAAGTTTTGCCTGATTTCAAGTAGACTTAAGGGAAGTTAGAGAAGTTACCTTCGAGGTCATAGGTCACGACCTGTCAACGTCCACGTAACAGACTGCCTTCCCACACGCTTTTCACATACAGTAGTACTTTGTTGTTATACTAACCTTCTGTTTAATCTTGGCCTCTTCAATGTTTAGTTTTCATTAATTTAATTACTTCATTCAAGTTTAATTCGTTCGATAATTGTTCAACATAATACAGGTATGTTTAGGAATTATTAGACCAATATTATAATATTAGATTATGCAATTTATATTTAATAAACAAGAAAACTTTGTTTCCATAAGACCTAAAGCTCATTTGAATATGTGTCTTAAACATAACAACAACAACAACATATAGATCATTTATATCGATAAGACTACAATTACCTATAGATAAGATGATCCAATAAAACAAAACGTACCTAAAAAAAGATTACTAGCAACTTTCAGACTAAAACATAATTTTAAAAATTAGTTTTTCTCACTAAGCATGACTTTAACGTTGGTTAAATTGTGAAACCTTTCGGTAAAAAAAAATGGAGACCTGTTATAAATATTATTTTCTTTAAAAGTAATATATGAATTACTAACGCACATGTTACTTTACAGTGTACTTAGAATATGAGTTATCTGGATTATCGAACCAGTGACTTCCGGTAAACCGCCTAGCCTAACCGGAAGCGGAACCAAGATGGCGGATCGACGGATATTTGGTCCTTCTGATTCCTCTATCGAAGCTAAGTGTTATATAATGACTTATTCAATTAATATTGACATAAACTGAGATTTCGGAAACATCAATAGATATATTCAATATATACGTAGGTATGAAAATAAAATATATAACATCCCACACTAATAATAACGTAGTTTTTTCAATTTGTTTATCTTTATTTTTATTAATCCTATCATTCGTATTTGCGAGTAAATGAGAATATTGAGTGTCTGTAAACACAACTAGTAGCCTAATGGAGGTAACTGTTGGTAGGTAATGAAATACTTTAATAATAATTTTATCAACTTTTGATTGAAACTAATAATCAGGTCTCAAGACATCTAATGGTTATTTATTTAAAGACCTATTTTTTAATTTTATTATTTTATGTGTATAAATTATATCTTCTCTTGAATAGTATACAGTGAAATTAAATTTTAATGTGTGCACATGTTATAAAAAGTATGCACTTAAAATTTAATACGTAAATATGGCTATGACATATTAAGCCATATGGCTATACATATGGTATTTAAAATAAAACTTGCAGATTGTACTAACATTCATTTTAGGTATTTCCACCTTACTAAGTTTGGAACATCAGTGTTGGTTATGTTTGTAGGACTGTAGAACAATAATGAAATATTACTTATTTGTTTTGTTTTAAATAGTTACTAACACACGTGTACTAGAGTAAGTTTAAAATGCACTAGGATCTATTATTTGTAATGAATTGAAATAATACTAAACAAGACGTGTGGACTTACTTAAATGGGTTAAGTAACTCAATGGTTTTTAGATGGGGTAGGGTAAAATATCTCTTGAAAATTTGCTTACACAGACAATAATTATTTGTTTAAAAACTCAAAATATGTAATTAAAAATTCTATTATAAAAAGTGCATTCCTTATGGGATTTAACTTATTGTTAACTTACCCAAAATAGTATTAATACACCTAACAACTACTGTATAAATATTCAAACATAAAAAGGATAAGAAAAAACACAATACCATTTGTTGTGATTCGTTTGCAGCTAATAGAGCTTGAGTTGACTCAGCGGAAAAGGCAGACAGAGGCACCCTCACGCGATCGACTACACGCCAGAGTGCGATGGACTTCCATCACAGTGGTTGATTTGTTAAAAGTAAGCTGTCTTTGACAACTATTGACTAGAACGGAATTTGTTCAAGGAAAATACACTGTACAATGGCTTAACCAAAGAACAATGTACGCAAAACCCAAATAATATCTTAACAAGGTCGTTACGATAACGCACGCAGTCTGTCGGTCAATACCACTGTACGTGTATGGGTGGGCGGGTGGGTCAATACAACTGTACGTGTATGGGTGGGCGGGTGGGACAATACCACTGTACGTGTATGAGTGGGCGGGTGGTCAATACCACTGTACGTGTATGGGTGGGCGGGTGGGTCAATACAACTGTACGTGTATGGGTGGGCGGGTGGGTCAATACAACTGTACGTGTATGGGTGGGCGGGTGGGTCAGTACCACTGTACGTCCTAAGAGTGGGCGGGTGGGACAATACCACTGTACGTGTATGAGTGGGCGGGTGGTCAATACCACTGTACGTGTATGGGCGAGTGTGTAGGTCAATACCACTGTACGTGTATGGGCTGGTGACATGGCCAACCAACCGCGGCAATCGACGTCATCGTTGATGAGCAGTTAGGTTATCAGGCACACTCAAACCCCTGATCGTACGTGGTGAGATCATAAATGCGTTTACATTTCCATCTTCACATAGATAACAATTTTAGCTAGATAAGTTCTACTAAAAAATACCCTTTCTTCAAAAATTTTATTTGAAATCGTGTGAGGTTTTTAAAATAGTTTTATATCAGTTTGGTTTTTGTCTTGCTGGTCCTACTCAATGTAAATTCTATATTTATTTCGTTAGTTTAGTTGTAATATTAGGTTTGAATCTAGGTTCCTGACTGTAATTTGACCTTTCATTATGCCTTAAATCAATCGTGTATTTGTTTAAATATTACTAAAGCATTTAAAATAACAACTCCAGAACTATTGATGTGGTCAGAATCCTAAAAAGTATTTTGAGTTTGAATATTGCCTGATACTCCTAGAGAAGCTTCCAAAGTTAATGTAATCCATATCACTATCGTGGTCTTCTGGGTCGGACTGTGTCACAATGTACAACAGCAGGAACCATCGCTGTAGCCTCGTTATAGAGTGCAGGGCAACACGCACTAGCACACGTAAGTAGTTTGACACAATCCGACCTAGAAGACGACGATAGTGATATTGCCTGATACTCCTAGAGAAGCTTCCAAAGTTAATGTAATCTATATGACTATCGTGGTCTTCTGGGTCGGACTGTGTCACAATGTACAACAGCAAGAACCAACGCTGCGGCCTCGTTATAGAGTGCAGGGCAACACGCACTAGCACACGTAAGTAGTTTGACACAATCCGACCTAGAAGACCACGATAGTGATATTGCCTGATGTTCTCCAAATACGTTACAAAGACATTCAAAACTAAAGAGTATTACCAAACGCCATATTTAATTTCATTACATCAATATCGGCGTGTTCTATGGCCCATTAAAATTACTTAACACTCAAAACAACAAAAGGTTTTATTTTTCTTGTTTTGGTGTAAAACATCCTTTAGTTTTACAAAACTACAGTGGTCAACGTTCATAAAATAATTAATAAGACATTTTGACAGTACAATGATTTTGATTCAACATTAAAATTGAGTTTGTGTATAATGTATCGTCATACATTTTTAAATATAGCATTACTCTTCACAACTGTAATTTTAAAACACTTTTACTGAAATACTTACAAGAAATATTCGTTAAGCTTAAAAATGAGGGACTAGAAGTAATAACTATTTTACCACAATTGAGATTGATCAACAGTAACCAAAGGAATTATATCCATACCTGATTATTAACTCATTACCATATTGAAATCCTTCTTTAAGTGATTATCTTTTAAGTTATAACGCCAAGTAACTTTTATATAAGAAATTCAAAAACTGAATTTCGAAGCAAGCACTCTCATGTGACGCAATGTATAATATATTTTGAGCTATCTACATATAACATACATCGGTAAACTATGAGTTCTTAGTGCTTTTAAGTCGAATGTTATTAAATATGGGGTACCCCCAATCAACACCATTGTACGAGAATGTATGGGTGGATGGGTCAATTCTGTTGTACGTTTAAGGGTGGGTGGGTGGGTCAATATTATCGCACGTCTATGCGTATGTGGGTTGCTCAATACTACTTTACGTCTATGTGTAGGTGGGTGGGTAAACCACAACAATCAAAGTAAGCCTTCTTACGTAGTACAAATACGTGGACTAAATGGATTTTAGGACTGCATCAGGTTTCCATGACGTCTCACCACCGGGCTAGTACGGAAAGGATGATATGTGTTGCCCTTGATCAACTGCATATTTAGTAGCATCTATGAACTTTTTGACGAATGTTGCTAGAACTCATTGATAATGTTAATTGATAAAACCGGGTGTTCAATGCCTTTATAGTAAAATTCAAATGATTTACGTTTAAAATCTGACAACTAATGGAAGATTTAAAAATATGTAATGTATCAATACTTCTGTAGATATGAAAATGGCATTTTGTGTAAGAACCGGTTTTATGTGACATTGGAAAGTATCAAGACTACATCACAGAATTCCATCTAACACACAAGAAATTGACAGATTGACTCGCAAGAAGGGAGACTAATTCTGTAATCTATGCTAACGTCTCATTTCAGTAATAAACGATCACATTATTACTTAATCTCTGGTAATAATAAAGTATATAAGCGTCAGAAAGATGTACCCACCCCACACACAATACACTACACCCAAAGAGACGCCGGAGGCCATACAGGAATTCAAGCTTATGGGGACATCCCATAACACTCACTACGTTTAGTATTACACATTACGAGAGGAAAAATGTTGAAAATTATCAGACCACAAGAGCACTTATCAGGCTTCTAAAAACTATGGTTCTACGTAACTCTTAGAATGGCCTACCTCTAGTTAGCATTGAAACGCAGATTTAGATTGTCTGTAACACCTGTAAAAGATAAGCTGCTGTTTTTATGAATGCTAATGATAAGTTTTCCTCCTTTTTAATGCGAATACTTGGAAACTCGTAAATTTACAATGTTGAGTGTTCAAGCAAAAACAACATTCAAACAAATAACGGATTTTTATTACTGTTCAGTGAATTTTTTTTAAGCCTAAAATATGTTAATCAAATTATTATATTGTTTCTTTATGAATTAAGGACAACTAAAATATCATACAGTATAATATATGAGCAAGAGGCTATAAATAGTTTGGTGATTGGATTCATTGATTACGTTTATATACACATGTCTTAAAGGAGTAACTTTAACTTCCTTCCTAAGGTTTACTCACATTTTATTAGGCTTTTATGACATTTATGACTTAATATTAAAACACGCTCAGTACTTTACCGTTATTTATGAACAATCTGACGACATCGTTGTCGTAACTAAAACCTAGGCTATCACTATAAATGTGGACTATAAACTGTTTGTTATTTGTCGTAAATGTGACTGTTATGCATTCTTAGTTCTTAATCAATTAAATTTTTACAATATATTATAAACACATTCATGATAAAGATGTGTTTTTAAAAGCTAACCAGTTATTTTCGTTAAAGAAATTACAATTAATATGTAAAGGTCATTAAAACAATACGTTATATTACATTAAATATAAAAAAAATTACAAAAACCGCACTTTTTTAAGCTCCACTGAAACTCTAATTTACAGTAGTTTTATTTCTATGCACCGTATATGTAAAGAAAAGGAAGATTCATCTAAATGTTGTAAACAACGATAGTGTGTTTGGTACTGTATAAAGTAAACTTTGTGAAAAGGGATACAATGGTTTTAGATTCAATAGAGATAGTTAACCGTTAAAGCCCTGAATCCATCGATATTTAGTGGTATAATAATAACATATTTTCGAGTTTACTCGAAGAACTGTAATAAACAATTGTGACCGAAATCATAGTGATGACGCTGTAATGATGACGATGTAGTGATGACGCTGTAGTGATGACGCTGTAGTGATGACGCCGTAGTGATGACGATGTAGTGATGACGCTGTAGTAATGAATATGTACTGATGACGCTATTAACGTAAAATGCAGCACTAACACATGATGACGGTTCAGCTCTACGATCTTCAATGGCTTTTGAAAAGTGTTAATATTAGTGTGTTAGTTCAAATTATGTGTAAACCCCAAGAAGGAGTTGGAGCTTTCTTATTTAGTAAATATAATTGACTAATGTGTATAGGTAGGCTATGGGTATTAGGGAAACGATTTATGGATGATATATCGTGGAAATTTTGCAGACAGATAACCCTAAACTCTTAGCTTTAAATCTTCAAATAAATAAATATAGGGAAAAAATTGCTAAGTAATATAAGAAATATAACTGCTGTGGTCTGTTAAAAAGATAAACCTTAATTATTAGCTTAAGCCAGGTCCCAAGTGCCTGCAGGCCTGTGTGTAAACTTTGTTCAATGTGTGAGCTAACCTCAGTTGGGGATTCAAACCTCTGAGGAACTTCCACTCTGAAGTCTTAAGCCAGGTCCCAAGTGCCTGCAGGCCTGTGTGTAAACTTTGTTCAATGTGTGAGCTAACCTCAGTTGGGGATTCAAACCTCTGAGGAACTTCTGCTCTGCAGTCTTAAGCCAGGTCCCAAGTGCCTGCAGGCCTGTGTGTAAACTTTGTTCAATGTGTGAGCTAACCTCAGTTGGGGATTCAAACCTCTGAGGAACTTCCACTCTGCAGTCTTAAGCCAGGTCCCAAGTGCCTGCAGGCCTGTGTGTAAACTTTGTTCAATGTGTGAGCTAACCTCAGTTGGGGATTCAAACCTCTGAGGAACTTCCACTCTGCAGTCTTAAGCCAGGTCCCAAGTGCCTGCAGGCCTGTGTGTAAACTTTGTTCAATGTGTGAGCTAACCTCAGTTGGGGATTCAAACCTCAGAGGAACTTCCACTCTGCAGTCTTAAGCCAGGTCCCAAGTGCCTGCAGGCCTGTGTGTAAACTTTGTTCAATGTGTGAGCTAACCTCAGTTGGGGATTCAAACCTCTGAGGAACTTCCGCTCTGCAGTCTTTAGCCAGGTCCCAAGTGCCTGCAGGCCTGTGTGTAAACTTTGTTCAATGTGTGAGCTAACCTCAGTTGGGGATTCAAACCTCTGAGAAACTTCCACTCTGCAGTCTTAAGCCAGGTCCCAAGTGCCTGCAGGCCTGTGTGTAAACTTTGTTCAATGTGTGAGCTAACCTCAGTTGGGGATTCAAACCTCTGAGGAACTTCCACTCTGCAGTCTTAAGCCAGGTCCCAAGTGCCTGCAGGCCTGTGTGTAAACTTTGTTCAATGTGTGAGCTAACCTCAGTTGGGGATTCAAACCTCTGAGGAACTTCTGCTCTGCAGTCTTAAGCCAGGTCCCAAGTGCCTGCAGGCCTGTGTGTAAACTTTGTTCAATGTGTGAGCTAACCTCAGTTGGGGATTCAAACCTCTGAGGAACTTCCACTCTGCAGTCTTAAGCCAGGTCCCAAGTGCCTGCAGGCCTGTGTGTAAACTTTGTTCAATGTGTGAGCTAACCTCAGTTGGGGATTCAAACATCTGAGGAACTTCCACTCTGCAGTCTTAAGCCAGGTCCCAAGTGCCTGCAGGCCTGTGTGTAAACTTTGTTCAATGTGTGAGCTAACCTCAGTTAGGGATTCAAACCTCAGAGGAACTTCCACTCTGCAGTCTTAAGCCAGGTCCCAAGTGCCTGCAGGCCTGTGTGTAAACTTTGTTCAATGTGTGAGCTAACCTCAGTTGGGGATTCAAACCTCTGAGGAACTTCCGCTCTGCAGTCTTAAGCCAGGTCCCAAGTGCCTGCAGGCCTGTGTGTAAACTTTGTTCAATGTGTGAGCTAACCTCAGTTGGGGATTCAAACCTCTGAGGAACTTCCACTCTGCAGTCTTAAGCCAGGTCCCAAGTGCCTGCAGGCCTGTGTGTAAACTTTGTTCAATGTGTGAGCTAACCTCAGTTGGGGATTCAAACCTCTGAGGAACTTCCACTCTGCAGTCTTAAGCCAGGTCCCAAGTGCCTGCAGGCCTGTGTGTAAACTTTGTTCAATGTGTGAGCTAACCTCAGTTGGGGATTCAAACCTCTGAGGAACTTCCACTCTGCAGTGTTAAGCCAGGTCCCAAGTGCCTGCAGGCCTGTGTGTAAACTTTGTTCAATGTGTGAGCTAACCTCAGTTGGGGATTCAAACCTCTGAGGAACTTCCACTCTGCAGTCTTAAGCCAGGTCCCAAGTGCCTGCAGGCCTGTGTGTAAACTTTGTTCAATGTGTGAGCTAACCTCAGTTGGGGATTCAAACCTCTGAGGAACTTCCACTCTGTAGTCTTAAGCCAGGTCCCAAGTGCCTGCAGGCCTGTGTGTAAACTTTGGTCAATGTGTGAGCTAACCTCAGTTGGGGATTCAAACCTCTGAGGAACTTCCACTCTGCAGTCTTAAGCCAGGTCCCAAGTGCCTGCAGGCCTGTGTGTAAACTTTGTTCAATGTGTGAGCTAACCTCAGTTGGGGATTCAAACCTCTGAGGAACTTCCACTCTGCAGTCTAAAGCCAGGTCTCAAGTGCCTGCAGGCCTGTGTGTAAACTTTGTTCAATGTATGAGCTTACCTCAGTTGGGGATTCAAACCTCTGAGGAACTTCTGCTCTGCAGTCTTAAGCCAGTTCCCAAGTGCCTGCAGGCCTGAGTGTAAACTTTGTTCAATGTGTGAGCTAACCTCAGTTGTGGATTCAAACCTCTGAGGAACTTTTTCTCTGCAGTCTTAAGCCAGGTCCCAAGTGCCTGCAGGCCTGAGTGTAAACTTTGTTCAATGTGTGAGCTAACCTCAGTTGGGGATTCAAACCTCTGAGGAACTTCCGCTCTGCAGTCTTAAGCCAGGTCCCAAGTGCCTGCAGGCCTGTGTGTAAACTTTGTTCAATGTGTGAGCTAACCTCAGTTGGGGATTCAAACCTCTGAGGAACTTCCACTCTGCAGTCTTAAGCCAGGTCCCAAGTGCCTGCAGGCCTGTGTGTAAACTTTGTTCAATGTGTGAGCTAACCTCAGTTGGGGATTCAAACCTCAGAGGAACTTCCACTCTGCAGTCTTAAGCCAGGTCCCAAGTGCCTGCAGGCCTGTGTGTAAACTTTGTTCAATGTGTGAGCTAACCTCAGTTGGGGATTCAAACCTCTGAGGAACTTCCGCTCTGCAGTCTTAAGCCAGGTCCCAAGTGCCTGCAGGCCTGTGTGTAAACTTTGTTCAATGTGTGAGCTAACCTCAGTTGGGGATTCAAACCTCTGAGGAACTTCCACTCTGCAGTCTTAAGCCAGGTCCCAAGTGCCTGCAGGCCTGTGTGTAAACTTTGTTCAATGTGTGAGCTAACCTCAGTTGGGGATTCAAACCTCTGAGGAACTTCCACTCTGCAGTCTTAAGCCAGGTCCCAAGTGCCTGCAGGCCTGTGTGTAAACTTTGTTCAATGTGTGAGCTAACCTCAGTTGGGGATTCAAACCTCTGAGGAACTTCCACTCTGCAGTGTTAAGCCAGGTCCCAAGTGCCTGCAGGCCTGTGTGTAAACTTTGTTCAATGTGTGAGCTAACCTCAGTTGGGGATTCAAACCTCTGAGGAACTTCCACTCTGCAGTCTTAAGCCAGGTCCCAAGTGCCTGCAGGCCTGTGTGTAAACTTTGTTCAATGTGTGAGCTAACCTCAGTTGGGGATTCAAACCTCTGAGGAACTTCCACTCTGCAGTCTTAAGCCAGGTCCCAAGTGCCTGCAGGCCTGTGTGTAAACTTTGTTCAATGTGTGAGCTAACCTCAGTTGGGGATTCAAACCTCTGAGGAACTTCCACTCTGCAGTCTTAAGCCAGGTCCCAAGTGCCTGCAGGCCTGTGTGTAAACTTTGTTCAATGTGTGAGCTTACCTCAGTTGGGGATTCAAACCTCTGAGGAACTTCCGCTCTGCAGTCTAAAGCCAGGTCCCAAGTGCCTGCAGGCCTGTGTGTAAACTTTGTTCAATGTATGAGCTTACCTCAGTTGGGGATTCAAACCTCTGAGGAACTTCTGCTCTGCAGTCTTAAGCCAGTTCCCAAGTGCCTGCAGGCCTGAGTGTAAACTTTGTTCAATGTGTGAGCTAACCTCAGTTGGGGATTCAAACCTCTGAGGAACTTTTGCTCTGCAGTCTTAAGCCAGGTCCCAAGTGCCTGCAGGCCTGAGTGTAAACTTTGTTCAATGTGTGAGCTAACCTCAGTTGGGGATTCAAACCTCTGAGGAACTTCCGCTCTGCAGTCTTAAGCCAGGTCCCAAGTGCCTGCAGGCCTGTGTGTAAACTTTGTTCAATGTGTGAGCTAACCTCAGTTGGGGATTCAAACCTCTGAGGAACTTCCACTCTGCAGTCTTAAGCCAGGTCCCAAGTGCCTGCAGGCCTGTGTGTAAACTTTGTTCAATGTGTGAGCTTACCTCAGTTGGGGATTCAAACCTCTGAGGAACTTCAGCTCTGCAGTCTAAAGCCAGGTCCCATGTGCCTGCAGGCCTGTGTGTAAACTTTGTTCAATGTGTGAGCTTACCTCAGTTGGGGATTCAAACCTCTGAGGAACTTCTGCTCTGCAGTCTTAAGCCAGGTCCCAAGTGCCTGCAGGCCTGAGTGTAAACTTTGTTCAATGTGTGAGCTAACCTCAGTTGGGGATTCAAACCTCTGAGGAACTTCTGCTCTGCAGTCTTAAGCCAGGTCCCAAGTGCCTGCAGGCCTGAGTGTAAACTTTGTTCAATGTGTGAGCTAACCTCAGTTGGGGATTCAAACCTCTGAGGAACTTCCGCTCTGCAGTCCACTGAACCACCACACCAGCAAATTTTATGTATAGGAAAAATAGCTGCTAACTACTAAGCAAAAGATTTAAAAAAAAGTATAACACAAATTAATAATTTAATCAGGAGTTACCATTTCCTAAAAATATGTTATGATTTCCTAAAAATAAATATAACATAAATTTTTCATTACTAAATAAATATATATGTACATAGCAATAATGTATTACTCTGTCGTCAGCTTTATTTAATTACAGAAAGCTATTCAAATATACTGTGGCTCTTCACCTCACGTGAATCATCCATTCAACCCTCAAATCTCTAACAAAATCTTCCCAATATCATTTTAGCATTTGGGTTTTTATATTTAAATTGCATTTGTTAACATTACATTTTATATGAAATTTCTCTTCAGATTAATATCAAGCTGCCCAAAAACATTCTTCGAAAAAAATCTTTATCAAATTCCATATTATTTTCATTTGACTCTAATTAATAATACATTGTTAACAATACTGGCACTTAAAAGTATAGTCAATTTACTCCTAGGGTGTTTGTTTATTCTTTTGCATCAACAGATAAGATAAAAACAGGGAAAGACCCGAGAGTCACACGTCCGCCTTGTCTTCAAGTGTGACTCTACGGATCAACGGTTAAAAGGTTGATGAACGGGACCTTCATCAACGGTTAATAGGTAATATAGAACTTTTTCATAGTCAAAATGTTATTCAAACTTTTGTATCAGTTATCTCGTAGTGTAAACTGTACCCGCACACGTCCAGTGGTAGTAATATAATATAATATAATGTACCCGCACACGTTCAGTGGTAGTAATATAATATAATGTACCCGCACACGTCCAGTGGTAGAAATATAATATAATGTACCCGCACACGTTCAGTGGTAGTAATATAATATAATGTACCCGCACACGTCCAGTGGTAGTAATATAATATAATGTACCCGCACACGTCCAGTAGTAGAAATATAATATAATGTACCCGCACACGTTCAGTGGTAGTAATATAATATAATGTACCGGCACACGTCCAGTGGTAGTAATATAATATAATGTACCCGCACACGTCCAGTGGTAGTAATATAATATAATGTACCCGCACACGTCCAGTGGTAGTAATATAATATAATGTACCCGCACACGTTCAGTGGTAGTAATATAATATAATGTACCCGCACACGTTCAGTGGTAGTAATATAATATAATGTACCCACACACGTTCAGTGGTAGTAATATAATATAATGTACCCGCACACGTTCAGTGGTAGTAATATAATATAATGTACCCGCACACGTTCAGTGGTAGTAATATAATATAATGTACCCGCACACGTTCAGTGGTAGTATTATAATATAAGTACCCGCACACGTCCAGTGGTAGTAATATAACATAATGTACCGGCACACGTCCAGTGGTAGTAATATAATATAATGTACCCGCACACGTCCAATGGTAGTAATGTAATATAATGTACCCGCACACGTCCAGTGGTAGTAATATAATATAATGTACCCGCACACGTTCAGTGGTAGTAATATAATATAATGTGACCGCACACTTTCAGTGGTAGTAATATAATATAATGTACCCGCACACGTCCAGAGGTAGTAATATAATATAATGTACCGGCACACGTCCAGAGGTAGTAATATAATATAATATACCGGCACACGTCCAGTGGTAGTAATGTAATGTAATGTACCGGCACACGTCCAGTCGTAGTAATGTAATGTAATGTACCCGCACACGTCCAGTGGTAGTAATATAATATAATGTACCGGCACACTTTCAGTGGTAGTAATATAATATAATGTACCGGCACACGTCCAGTGGTAGTAATATAATATAATGTACCCGCACACGTTCAGTGGTAGTAATATAATATAATGTACCCGCACCCGTCCAGTGGTAGTAATATAATATAATGTACCCGCACACGTCCAGTGGTAGTAATATAATATAATGTGACCGCACACTTTCAGTGGTATATACATTACATTACTACCACTGGTAGTAATGTAATGTAATGTACCCGCACACGTCCAGTGGTAGTAATAATATAATGTACCCACACACGTCCAGTGGTAGTAATATAATACAATGTACGTGTGGTATATATAATATATATATATATATATATATATATAGGTAACTACACTACGAAATTGTCTTTACTTTTGTGACTACACTAAGGATTTAGTTCTCATTCAGGAGGCTGAATTTCGGATCAGCATTGCAGCATACTTTTGTAACTACATTCAGTATTTTGGACTCGTCACTACAGTAAGGTATTCAATCTCGTTCTGTAACCACACTACGAATTTGAACCTCAATGCGCTACAAAACAGTATACCAGCATCGTTTTATAACTACATCCAGTAATTCCACCTCGTTGTGTAACCACACTACGGATTTGAACCTCAATGCGCTACAAAGCAGTATACCAGCATCTCCTTATAACTACATCCAGTAATTCAACCTCGTTAACTGTTGGTTTGTTGAAAGTTGGCTTTCGTTTGTAAAAAATGACAAATTGCATGAAAGTAAATGAACACACAAATATGTTACATACAAGACATTTATTCTAAACCCTTTGCACTACGGACTGATACTGTTTTGTCGGTGTCAAACACTTCAGTCCATGTTAGAGATGTACTAGCTAGCCCAAAGGTTCAAGCATATTTCGCCCATTTTGTAAGAAATTATAGTTTAGTTGTTTTCAAACTTATAACAATGGTGTATAAAAGGTCAATTCATAGTTTTAGTCATATGGCTCAGAGTTAACTTTTTAATACAAATGTTTAGGTATACATTTATAACTACATCCAGTAATTCATCCTCTTTAACTGTTGGTTTGTTGAAAGTTGGCTTTCGTTTGTAATTTTCAATTACTCCACATCTGGGCTACCTAAACTGAACTTGGCACCGCTTGTGAACAGTAAGTATTTTTTAACTATTTTTATTTGTCTATAAATTGTTTGAATAGCGTATAGAAAAACGACAAATTGCATGAGAGTAAATGAACACACAAATATGTTACATACAAGACATTTATTCTGAACCCTTTGCACTACGGACTGATACTTTTTTGTCGGTGTCAAACACTTCAGTCCATGTTAGAGATGTACTAGCCCAAAGGTTCAAGCATATTTCGCCCATTTTGTAAGAAATTATAGTTTAGTTGTTTTCAAACTTATAACAATGGTTTATAAAAGGTCAATTCATAGTTTTAGTCATATGGCTTAAAGTTAACATTTTAATACAAATGTTTAGGTATACATTTATAACTACATCCAGTAATTCATCCTCTTTAACTGTTGGTTTGTTGAAAGTTGGCTTTCGTTTGTAATTTTCAATTACTCCACATCTGGGCTACCTAAACTGAACTTGGCACCGCTTGTGAACAGTAAGTATTTTTTAACTATTTTTATTTGTCTATAAATTGTTTGAATAGCGTATAGAAAAACGACAAATTGCATGAGAGTAAATGAACACACAAATATGTTACATACAAGACATTTATTCTGAACCCTTTGCACTACGGACTGATACTTTTTTGTCGGTGTCAAACACTTCAGTCCATGTTAGAGATGTACTAGCGCAAAGGTTCAAGCATATT